>SNQJ01S0020990.1:14128-35697 GCA_010110895.2 Picea sitchensis | reverse complement strand
CCCTACTTTAGGTTACCTAGAAACCAGTTAATTGATGTATGTAGTCATCCTCTTTGAATAAGGCCCATTAGGTAGTAGGGGATACTTATTTAATGTAAAATGGTTAACTTTATAAGTCCCAATAGGTAGTTGGTACCCATTAGTGATGGGACCACAAGAAGTTAGGGTTTTTCAATTGAAAATCTATTTAAAGAGATAGGAGTCTATGGATTGTTTTGCCATGCATTTTTGTATTTGGAGAATTACTCAATGAAAGATTGGCCTAACTTAAGAGGAAAGTGGAAACTGATTTCCTTCTTTTGATGATCAAAATACTTTTCTTTTATGTACATGTTTCATCTTATTGTCTCTTGTACCTAGTTTTCTACGATTATATTCTTTATATGTCTAAATACAATTGAAACTTAAGGATTGATGAACAACATTCCCATCTATTTATAAAGGAAAATGTTTAACTATAAACATTTTTTCCTTATAATATAACCTATGAATAATGTTGATAAACATTTTTTTCCCTATAATATAACTTATAAATAATTTTATAATCTATGAATAATATTAATGAGTGAGAAAATGGAATATCCATCTTTAATAATCCATCCCTAAACCTTAAACCATGTAGTCGCTATCTCCTATTTGCAAAATGTCAAAATTTGATGAGAATCCCAAACAATACCATTAACAATAGGAAACAATAGTTTGCAAAATAGAGTATAAAGGTTAGAGTACTTAAAAAATTACTATTAAAATTAAGTAAAGATATAAGGAATATTTAAAACATCACAAAAAATTAATTTATAACTTCAAAATATAAGAGAATTTAGCAAATGTATAACCAATTCGAATTCTCTTTTATAATAACAATAAAAATTACCCAAAAAATTAGAGTGAATGTTATTGTTTTAAGGTGATATTATTAGTTATAATTCCCTTAACAATATAAATACTCCATTGTTCTACTTAATAAGTGTAGTTGTTATTCCACTATTGAGGTTGTTTGGTTGTTGTAATGTGTATGCACACTCATATATTATGCTATAATATATAGTTTAGAATATTTAGTATTATGTATATCTACTTATTATATAGTTTTGAATTTGAATTTAAAAATATATAATTAGTAGTAAAAAAATTATTGTTTTTTTATAAATTTTAATACAACTAATTTTAATTATATTGTATATAATTGTTTTGATGTATGCGATTATTTAAACTATACTTAATAGTCTCTAATGTCCTGCGGTTGTATAAAACCTGAGTCGGGTTTTCTGTAGGCTATAGTCTACCGGGATCATAAGCAAATTCTTGCACCAACATATCCACGTACTCTTCACGAATGTTCATACTCTCGGACTCCATTTCGGCTGTAAGACAACTTGTTTTTATTTTATAAAACAAATGATATATATATATATATATAAAAGATACGGTGTCTTGGTTAGCCAAGTCAGCTCATACACGTGGTCACCTTACTCAATTTCACAGTGATAGAAGACAAAATTGTGATCGATAAAACCACTGAACTACAGATCGGTAATGCAAAATTAATTTATATGAGAGATCTGTTCATTTACACTAATGATATTTGTCTTGTTCATAGTTTAGCTTAGGATTTATCTTCTTGTGCTTGTCTCGGGGACTAATCTTTTGATGTTGCCATAAGACCAAGGTTTTGACCTGGTAAACCATATGAGTATTTTTTACCTAGTAAACCATATGCGTAGTATTAATTTATGTTAACATAGTTATAGTAATAGAAGCTATTATAATAATATACTTATTATAATAATATACTTTCAATATTTTATTTATGAGAATTGAATGCATAGCCTTATAATGTAATGTTGATTAGTCTTTTGAATTGGGGATGTTAATATTTTTGTGTAATTTTTTTCAAGTCTAGTATCTATTTTTCACTTTTGGTCCATATAGGTATATTTTGGGTGAAATAATTAGAGGAATTGGCTTGCACAACCCATTTTAGTGGCAAGTCTCATTTGAGAATTTTGGGTGGAGAAATTACCCGATTCTTTTTGAGGCATCAAACATATCTTTTTTAGGTCAAAAGGTTACGAGGATAGATCATATCCACTTAATGCCATTCTAGACATTGATACATTTCCAATAGTGTAGAAATCACCTTAATAAGAGCTCATATGTTGAAGTTATGCCTCCCACAAGTTGACCTACCTTATTGAATAACATGGTACGAGTGGATGCCATGCTAGCCCACATTACTCACACATGTGGGAATACACACATTTGGACTTTCAAGAATATTCTAGAAGGTCCAAACATTATCACTAATTAAGGGTTAAGCCATGGAAAAACCCTAACCCTAGATGGTTATCACACTATGTTAAATACTAGGCGGCTAGGAGGAGAAGGGGTTCGATTATTTAGCATTGAACTAGTTCCATAGTTGATCACATCTTCTAGGAGTGGGATTTGAGAGAATAATAGAGGAGGTAGAAGATTTTATAACAGTTTCTTAGGTCACAATGTAAACGAAAACTCCATAGTGAGTGTCTCTTTGTTTATACTTACCTTTCATAACTGAAGAAAAAAAAGAGCAGAGCCTAGGCCTCACCTTCTAGCTAGGATTACTCATGTATCAAGTTTCCCATGGTACATATTGTGTTCATTTTTGTGGATGGTGTGTTCATTTTCTTATTATTTCTTATTTATATTTCAATTATTTTCTTAAATTTGATCAATAATGTGATATCTAAGGAGATAAACTTGCATGATAAAAGTTTCTAGTATAATACAAGATCTATTGTGATGATCTATTCCATTGGAATATCCATGGCATTTTGTAGATCATATTGGTATGAGAGTCTTTTTCTTTGGGTTATTTGTGGAAAGTTACAATATCAAGAAATTGGCTTAAGAAGGAAGTCACATAACCCTAGCCATGGAAGATGAGTTAGTTCATAAAAACCCTCCACATGCAACAAAAGAGAGATTTGCAAGGATGGAAGAGTACGTCACTGATATATCTCACAACGTGCCCCTCCTCATGGCATATATAGAGAAAAAGTTTTAACCTTTCTAGGAGGCTAGTGGCTCTAACTCAGAAGAAATATATGATGAGAAACTAGGATTTAGTGAAGACAGAGAAAAGGATTTGATGAAAGAGTTGAAGAAAGAGAAACCAAGTTTCAGTTCCGTCACTTATTCACAACCTCTATTTAAAATGGAAGAAAAAGTGGACATTGAGACCTATCAAGGTGATATTGGTGTTATTGAGTTGGATCATTGGTTGCAATAGTTAGAAGTGTATTGCAATGTCCATAATATATATGAAGAGAAGAAAAAATTATTTTCTCGACTAAAACTAAAGGGGCATGCACTAACCCAATGGAAAAGATACATGGAGACACTTAGGCATAAGGGTGATCCACCAATAACTAACTGGGAGGATTTTAAAACTCTCATCAAGTCCCAGTTCTACCCTATTAGATATGTATAGAACTAGTGGATCCATTGGTATCAATTAAGGTAAATTCAATAGAAGAGTGTGTAAGAGTACACCACAAAATTCAAGAAGATAATGATCATGTTGGATATCTCGCGCAAGAACCGAGACATACTCCTCAAGTATCTAGGGTTCTACATAGTCACTTGCGAAAGAAAGTGATGTTCTTCAAACCAAGGGTCGTTGATGAGGCATGTTTGTAAGCATAATACTTAGAGAACATATGCCATACAAAAGGACAACCAAGTGGTTTTAAAAAGAAAGATCACCAAGACGCTTCCAAGGAGGGGAAGAATAAGTGGAAAGGAAAATATAAGAAGATGACAACCACCGCACATTAGTGAAAGGATCTAAACACGCATTGTATACATTGTGATATAGATGGTCACCTTGAATATAAGTGTTTAAATCTACATCCAAAGTTGAATTCAAAGAAACATACAAAGGATTCTAAGACGAAGTACTTGTTAGGAAAGGATTCGTGAAACTAGGTAAAGAGAAGATGAGATGTGCATGATAATATTGTATATACTTCAGTGAAAAAGGAGGTGAATATCGGTAGCCTTTATGACAAGGAAGAGAAGGAGATGAAAAAATTCTTCCATATCAAGATCTAGGTCAAAAAAACCAAGACAAATGCTCTATTTGATTTTGGCTCAGGGGCCAACCTCGTAGAAAATGATATGGTCAAGAAGTTTTGGTTGTAAGTTCATGATCATCTGAGCCCATATCAATTCACATGGGTGAATAAGGATGCATAGATCAAAGTCACTAAACAATGTAGCATCAAGTTTTCTATAAGTGTAGGTTTTATTGATGAAGTGGAGTTAGCTGTAGTACCAATTTATGTTTGTGGTGTAGTGTTTAGAAGATCATACATGTATACGAGGGATGCGATATTCCTGAAATTAAATATCTCTTTGGTATTTTCTAACCAATACAAAAATTTGATCAGTTACAAGAAAAATTATGTATTCCTTCTCTTAAGAGATTCTTAGCCAATGGAGGAATCTATAAAAGTAAAGGAATTCTTGGAAGGATCTACGAAAGATCATAAAAAATAGTTGAAGCAGTTGTTGTAGACATACAAAGGAGTGTTTCAAGAGCATAAAAAGAAGTCGCCTAAGAGGGAAGTGGAGCATCAGTACAATTTTTTTTTTGTCTCCCTATTATCAAATATTGAGTTGTATTGATAGCCTATTCTAGAGGTGGACAAAGTGAATACACAATTGCAACAGATGCTAGAGCAGGAAGTAATCCAATACAACACCTTGTGGGTAACATATCATAATAGTACCCAAGAAGGATGGGACTTGGTTAATGTGTATCAAATATAGATATTTGAACAAGACCACACTCAAGAATCGATACCCTCTACGCAGGATTGATGATTTGTTAGATTACTTGCAGCATGCCAAGTAGGTCACCAAGTTGGATCTCAAATTGGGATACCACCATGTACATGTTAAATAAGAAGACACCTAGAACACTTTCTTGAGGAAAAGGAAAGGTCTATATGAATGGTGGTCATGTTTTTTGGTTTATGTAATGCACTAGCTACATTTTTTCAATTGATGAATGATGTATTATGTCCCTATTTAGATTCATTTGTGATAGTTTATTTGGATGACATATTTATTTATATCTCCTACCTGAGAGGAACACATATCACATATCATGTAGGCATTATAGACTCTGGAAAATTTCCTACTAATGTCACAAATTTAAGATCTTTTTTGGGGTATCGAAATACCTACAAAAGTCCATAACATCCTTTTCATTGATATCTACACCACTCCATGCCTTAATAACTAATGGTAAGATTTTCTAGTGTGGAAAGACCTAATTGAAATATTTTGACGAGCTAAAACAAAATATTAGTGAGACACCAATTATCACATTACCTATCTTGCAGAATCCTTTCAAAGTGGAGACAGATGAAAGCGGGTATATTATGGGAATAATTTTGATGCAAGGAGGTAAGCCAATATTATATCATGTTGAGATGTTTCAATGATGATTCCTGAACTACCATACATATGACAAGTGATGTAGGAGCATATCTCCACACCAGCCATGCGCCAGCCAGCCAACTCACATCAACGCACACATTCAATGAGGAGAAGAGGCGCCAGCCCTCTCACATTTTAAAATTTGAATGTAAATGTAATTAAATGCATGTAAGGTCGTTGAGCCATGAAGCCGCACCTTTGCACATGCATAATTGTAGATAGATTTTAATGGTTGTAAGGCTGGATCTAGATCCAATCTGGACTAGATAGCCCATTCAATGTAAGTTTAATGTAATTGAATAGGGTAGGTAGCTTGGAGGGAAGATCTCGAAGAGCCCCCTCATGTAAAAGATATTTTTTGGTCTTGTTTTGGGAAAGTCTAAGAGAGAAAGAATTAGAGTAGAGAAGGAAGGAGAGCCGAGACTCTGTGGCAGTCCGAGCTCAAACACATTTTAAAGAGGCATTTTTTGATTAATACAAATAGAAGCAGTTTTTCCTGCATGTTATTTGTGTATGATGAATGTCTTCACGTGTGTATTGAGGATATGCTGTATATGTATGTTAGGTATGCATTTGCAAGGACAGATAGGTTCTGCTATTTGTTGGTTTCTTTGATTTCAGGTTTGGAGTTCTTTGAGGCTTCATGCCAAGAGGGCGTGACAAAAGACTGTGGGTTCTGATGGCCAGTGCATAGAGTGCACTTCTAATTCTGCGGAATTTGGAAAAAGACGTGCTAGGAGGGCACACCAACTGAAATCATTGACTCAAGGGAATACCTCAAGGTTGTTGAATACCTTTGAGGTGAGACTGTGCAGAGGAGGACATAGTAGAAGACAAAATCTCTGAGGAGTTCTGTAGAGCTCTGCAAAGAGGGCATTGAGCAGGTGCATAGAGTGCACAGAGGAACTTTGTTGAATTCAGGAGGAAGATAGAATCATTGAGGGTTCTATAGAGCTCTACTAGGAGGGCATTGAGCACAAGCACCGGGTGCTGAGGAGGAAGTCTGCTGAGAGTTCATAGAGAAACAAAATCACTGAAGATTCTGGACACTCTGCCAAGAGGGCATTGAGTAGGTACCAGAGAGAACAAGAAAGAACTCTTTGAGTTCAGAGACAAAGAAGAGTCCAAAGAAGGATCTTCATAGGGTTGCTGAACACCCTGCAGACTCAACAAGAGGTTGCTTGAGCAAAGAAGTGCCAGGAGGGCCTCATATTCTCCATCTAAAGGAGAAGAAAAAGGGTTAATTCCTTAGAGGTCGAAGCTACAGGAAATCTCAAAAGAGATAGCACCTTTGTGAGTGCAGAGACTCTACAAGAGTGCATAAGTCGAAGAACCTTTGAGGATTCAAAGAGAGAAGCTCACAAGGAGTAGTTCTTTCATGCACAGAGCCATAGCTGCAAATATCGTAGAGGTAGGGGAACTCTTTGGAGAGTTTAGGGTCCCGAAAGCTCACGAGGAACAACGTCGTTAAGAACGCGTGAGAGACTCAAAGTTGTAGAGTTCGCAGAGGGAAAGAGAAAAGATAGAGGCCTTTGGACACTTGGAGAATTCTTCCAAGTTCAAGAAGAACGTACATTCTTAGGAGGAGCACAGCTGCCATCGGATCAGGCTGAGAAAGAGATATGGACTGTTGGATTTCCACGTTGAGGGAGCAGCATAGGAGGTGTGCATAGTAGGAGCAGTTGTGAGCCATTGGATCTCACACGGATCACCGATAGTTGTCGGATGGGTCGGAAGTTGCACGAGGTTTAAACCTCGTGCACAGAGCAGAGAACCAAAGAGGTCCTGAAATAGTCAAGGTATTGGGATTTCGGAGTTCGGGAATTCGGGATTTTGGAGGTCCTGATGACGAGAGGTCGGGACACTTCACAGTGAAATCCAAAAGAGGATCGGAAGAATCCAGGGAGAGGACACGTGGCAGCAGGATGGTACTTTGGTGCTTCGGGTACCGGAAGTATCAGAGGTTAGTGAGGGCTTAGTGCAATGGGATTCACGAAATTCCAAAACATGAAGTCCCGAAAATGCTCAGAAGAGTATTGCTGGGAGCATTTTGGTATACCAGGTACCAGGATTTCGGAGATCCAGAGTACATAGGGTCCAGGCTCTTGCAAAAAAAAACTCTGAAATGATCAGGGCCATTGATTCGAGGAGTGGATAATGATTGTTGATCTCGGCTAGGAGTGAAAAAGGGCTGTATTGTCACTTCGACATTTCGGATACCGGAAGAGCAGGAGAGAAGGGACCAGGAAGGAAGCCTTGCAACAAGAGAACCCGAAATGTGAAAGTCCGAAAGCATTTGGAGGAAGGCGTCATTTCGGCGTATGGGAGTTTGGAACTTCGAAAGTTCCGAAGACAAGGGTTCAGAGGTTTTCGGGGATTGAAACTCTGGAATTCTGAAAAGTGAAGAACCAGGGGGAGGTATTTTAGGATACCGGAATTCAACATTTCGGGAATCCTGAAGACCAAGAGAGCCAAGCATTTCAGTGTTGGAAAACCTGAAATCGCGAAAGGTGTGATCATATTGTTTGATTGGAAGATTTGGGGTGATGTTTTGTGTTTGATCACGCGGGCACATCCATAAGGACCTATGGATACACTGTTGTGTTTGAGGGGTATTTCCCGAGGGGAAATCAATGAGTCAATTAGGCTCGAAGGGCATATTAGAACAATCCTGCGCAAACCTTGGGCCTGAGGGTTTGGGGGTCTGCATCACAAAGTTCCTCTGTGCACTCTATGCACCTGCTCAATGCCCTCTTGGGAGAGCTCTACATAACTCCTCAGAGATTTTTTCTTCTACTATGTCCTCCTCTGCACAGTCTCACCTCAAAGGTATTCAACAACCTTGAGGTCTTCCCTTGAGTCAATGATTTCAATTGGTGTGCCCTCCTAGCACGTCTTTGTCCAAATTCCGCAGAATTGGAAGTGCACTCTATGCATTGGCCATCAGAACCCACAGTGTTCTGTCATGCCCTCTTGGCATGAAGCCTCAAAGAACTCCAAACCTGAAATCAAAGAACCCAACAAATAGCAGAACCTATATGTCCCTGCAAATGAATACCTAACATACATATACAACATATCCTCAATACACACATGAAGACATTCATCATACACAAATAACATGCAGGAAAAACTTCTATTTGTATTAATCAAAAAATTCCTCTTTACAATGTGTTTGAGCTCAAACTGCCACAGAGTCTCAACTCTCCTTCCTTCTCTACTCTAATTCTTGCTCTCTTAGACTTTCCCAAAACAAGACCAAANAAAAAAGATCTTTTACATGAGGGGGATCTTCGAGATCAGGAAGGAAGACCCTCTGAGTACGAGATCTGCTAGCAAGTGTCTCCTCACAGATCAATGACTCACGGCCCTTCGGTTGTCTGTGCTTCGGGTATTTCAAGTATCAACTTGACTCCTTTTGTGCCCATGATATCTGACAGTTCACACTTGATCAATCGGATGAATGATATCCCACCTTGACGTTCCGGTGTTCCAGACTTCGGGAATGTCAAGTTTCAAGACGCTCTCCCTTTTGAGCTTCCAACAACCAACAGTTTTGATTCCTCCTGGCGATCTGATGCTTGTTCTTCGCCTCTAGTGATTTAATGGTTCAGATCTATCTCGTTGATTGGATGGTCGAAATTCTATTCTGGGTCTCTGGACTCTAGAAATCTCAAGTTTCAACCTCAGTAGCCTCTCTCCTCTATATGCGAAGTGATAAGGTTCACGCACTTCTTCTAGTTCGACAGTTGTCGATATTATTCCCTATGATCCAATGATCAAAGTCGTTCTTCCTCCTGAACTTATGATATCTCTCCTCCTTGGAAGATTTATCCTCCTTCAAAGGTTCCAAAGCTTTGTTCCCTAAAGAATATTCCTCTGGGACCTCGTCAACACTCGTGAAAAGTGTTATCTCTTCTGATATTATATCCTTGAAAGGATTTCTATCTCCCACACACACTTTGTGTTCTCGATATTTCAAATAACTCAGTTCGAAGGATTTTCTTGAAAATAAAATGATTCTCTCCCACCTGGCATTCTTCTGCGCTGGTTCTTCGAATCTTGTTGTCCTCTTGACGTTGTGCACACCTTGCACCTGATATGAATTTCCCTGATTCTCTTTGAACTTATCTAAGTCAATCCGAGACTCAGTCGATGCACTCCTTGCCTTTGAGATTCACACCTTGCATACAAGTATCATAAGAGAAACGATTGAAACTCAACTAGCTTCATCACAAACTCATACAGTTAATCTCTCGAACACTAATACATGAAATGAACTGTAACAAATCATACACATAGAATAACATTCATTCAATCACACATGAAATGAACAGTCCAAGGATTTGGGACAATTTCTGCTTGCTCTATTCATTCATGAAAAACAAAATACATAGTGTTTTTGCTACTCTACTCTTCTCTACTGATGTCTCTATTCTTTCTATATGTTCCTCATAAGTTACAATACAATACTGAAAAACTATCTAAGGACTGCTCCACAAGCTCTCTCGTCATGTTCTTAAATCTATCTTTTCAAATTCAAAGCTATTACCTACCCCGTCCTATTACAGTAAATACTAGTTATTGCCAGATAGAGTCGACACTACATATCTACCATTTCTTACAGTCCTTCAAGAAGTTAGATTATTAAAATGCCGTGACAAAAATATCTCAACAATCGATTAAATTCTGAGTTAAATGCTTGATTTGAAGTTTTGTCATTGTTGAGATGTCATTCGTCTGCCTCCATGCATGCACTATTGAATTTGAAGGTGATGCTCCTGCATCAATAAATCACATTTACGTAGGAACATGGCTCATTGTAAAGTACATTGGTCACATGGGAGAGGAAATTATGATAAGTGATGGACCCCATATTGTCACATGCTTTAATCCATCCCTTCACATGATTTGTTTTTTCCAAAATCATTGTCGGATCATGGATTTTTGTCTAGCATTTTGGCATGGCATCTCTAGTATCACAACTTGAGGCTTTCTTTGGTGAATTCTAGACTCTAGGTCTCACTAGTGATAATGTTTTTTTCATCCTCTATTACTCAAGAAAGTTGTCTTCATTACCGTCCTTTTTTCTTGATGATTTGGCTGCTTTTTGGTTAGTTTTTTTTCTCGGTTTGGGAGAGCATTTTATTGCATCTGACTTTGAGAATTTTGTTTCTCTACCAAAATATTTTTATTTTGTTATTACAATTTGTAGTACATTGTGGGATCCTCCCATTGTCCTTGATATTTGACAAGTTTGAAATGGAGCAATTGGGAAAAGGAACAAGTTTTCACACCATTCTAGGTGATTGTTTCTTTCTTGTTCTTTGTATGGGTGCTCAAATTTGTCCTCTGCATGCCTCATATTATTTATGGCCCTAAACCAAGTCTATTTATACCCTAGTTTATGCGCAATATGGTGTTTGATTTAAGGACTTGCAATGAAGAGATATTGGAATTTTCTTCTTTTCTTTATGAATTGGTTTACTACAATAACCAAATGGACTATAAGGAACTCCAAGAGATAAGGTAGGATATTTTTTTATCCAAGGAAAAAAATGAGTAATTTTATTAGAGGCAACAAAATTACATGAGTATAATACCCTGATGGCATTTCAATTTCCCCCTACTAGGTCAAAATCCAAAAAGATGAAGAGGTTTGATCCTAGAAAAAGTTCTTTGTATTTGTGAAATCAACAAAATGGTAAAAAAATAAAAAAAAATGCATGTGCCTATTATAGCTTTGGGGATATTTTGGCTCCCATAGAAGATGCATGTATATTTGCAATAGATAAAACATATATATCTCAATACATCAACCTTGTAGAGTCCAAAAGAAAATGAGTGTTAAGAATATTCTCAAGAATACATGACATTTAAAATTTCATCCTAATACGGTAAGAAGTTAAAACCAAGACTTATGGAGATAAGAAGTATGTTGTCACTAGTGGGACTCATTGATATCAAAATTTCATTATTGTAGCCCCGATACTTCCTTGGATAGTTGATCTAGATTATGCTAAGAAAAAAATGAGATGCGAACAAAACTATAGAAAAGAACACAAAAATATAGTGAAACCCAAATTCTATTAATGAATGAAATAGAAAAATGTTGTAGAACACAAATTGGATAGAATGGTGGTAGCTTATCTCTTAAGAGAAAGATATTTCGACTACATTCATTCAAAAATAAACATCACATCAAACTCCATTGCATGATTAAAGGACATCCTTCACCTTTATTATATATGAGAGAGTGAGAGGATAATAATTCCAATGATGCATGTGAGATAAATTGGTCCAAGTTTACAAAATTCCATAGGCATGTAAAACACTATAAGACTCTCATTCTCTGGAAGGGAGTGTGTATAGATTGGAAGATTGGATAAGGGAGAACTAGGAACCAAGTCAATGGAATGTGGGAAGTGGTAATGTAGAGGCACCCCTGTAGGTGAAGCAAAAATATCTTTGTTCTCCTCTATAATATTTTCGACCTGATTATGCTAGATAGAAAGGTCCTAGGATGAGGTTGTAGTAGTCACAATGATCTTCTGTTAAACTTATGAATATATAGTGAAGAGGGGAAAAATTGTGGTCTGAGAGATTACTTTGCAACATTGTTTTTCTGATATAAGTGAAGTTGCAATAGTCAAAGGTACCTCTGGTACCCTATAGAGTTGACCTCCTAGAGTAACAATGACACTGTGGGGCTGAGACTCATAGATAGCATGGAATTTCCACATATATGGTTGTCCTAAAATAATATCACATAAATCAAGTGGTGAAACGTCACACAATACCTCATCCTTGAAGGGATTGATGCCATAGGACAAGAAACACTATTGCATGACACATATGTCTCATCCCTAGATCAACCATTCAATGGTGTATGATTGGGGGTGTGGAATCGTTGACATATTTAATCTCTTGACAACCTCTGTTGATATCAGGTTCTTATGCCTCACACTATCAACATGAAATGTAGTGGAGTCCCCTTTACCCACATCCACGAGTGGAAGAGGTGCTCCCCTTCTTCAGGCTCGTATGGTTCTTCTAGTTGTATTGTTATGGCTGTGATGGTAGCAATGGGTTTTGCATCGATGATCCATTTCCATTTATTGTTCTCTTAATCAAATTTTGAGTCAGGATTTGATTCATTTTCTTTGAGCTCGACCACCAATGACTTTTTTGAGTGACATTCATTGGTGTTATGCCAAGGGATTTTGTGGAACTCGCACCACTTTCTAGTGTCTTTCTTAGATTTCCAATCATCCTTCTTAGCCAGTTGTTTGGAACGATTTTATTGAGATTGAATCTCCTTACTTTGTCCTTTGTTGTGTGAGTTAGGATTTCCTTTTCCATGCTTATGTTGTGGCATATTTGCAAACTCAAACTCCTTCTTACTCCACTGCTTGAATTTCTACTCAATTTTGACTACATATTGATAAGTAGCTCCTACTGAGGATATTCCCAAGAAATCCATCTATGTTTAAATGCACCTGTGTATACCACTGCAATACTTCAAAACCAGGTGTCGCTTGGAGTATTTGATACCCAAATTTAGGAACAAGGTATGAAATATGTTAGTGTACTATGACACTGTTTGGTCTTTTTTCTGATGGAGATTAATCCATCTCGTGCACTGGTCATCATATTTTCTGATAGGTAAAAAATCCTCCTTTACAGAATCTACAAAGACTACCCAATTGGAGTCTCCCTTGAATGGAGTAGATTCATATGAGGTTTACCTCTCCCAATAACCTTCCCACCAAGCTCTTACATGGGGAAGGGATTTAAGGAGCATGAATGCTATCTTTTTTCTCTTAGAAATCTTTTGGACAGATTAATAACCTTCTAGAAGATTTAAACATTTTTCTAGATAATCTACATCTATCTAGCATTCAAATAAGGGGATATCAAAATTGACTTATACCTTGAAGGGTGTCACACCTATGAAATGGTTGCTTGTCTAAGATGCCTCTATTTCCATCAATAGTCATCAAAGTATATGAGAAAAGTTGTCCATCATCTTGTTCATCTATCGCACAAGATATTCCTCAAGCAACGTCTTGAAATGATCTCTTTCTCTGTCATCTCTCTTTTCTTCCACCATGGGAGGTCGCTTGGGCTGGCAAGAGTGGTTGTCCTCAAGCGAAACTAGCTGAAGACCTAACTCTCTATACCGTGATCTTGTCGGGGACATGCTGTAAGAAAAAACAAGGAGCATGCTTCTTTGATACCACGAATCCATATTATGCCGAGAACACAATGATTAAAATTATAATTATACACCAAGAAATTGATTAAAACTATATTTGGTTGAGATCTGAGATAAGAAAGGTTATAATTCATGAATAATGAAAAATAATTGTACCTTTGGTAAAAAACAATCAATGATGAGTAACCTCTAAATGTAGGAGGCCCATCCATCCAAATAGAAATAGACAACAAAACATCGTTCCAAAAATACTTTTCTTTCCCTTCACTAGAAGAATGATATTGTTGGTAGCTCAAAAGCATGCAACTCATGTCGACATGATCTCCAATATTTTTTTTTCCTTCTAATCCCACTTCAATTATAGTCCCTACAATGTTGGGATCATATACCAATAATTAAAATCACATAAAAATTAATAGGCATATGAGGTAACATTGGTAATAGAGAAGAATATAAAGACATTAGCCTACAACCATTGGTTATATTGAAATTTTCCATTCATTCTAAATTTGGTGTAGATTGGATTGACAGATTCCACAATATACAACATAGAAAGTTAGATCAATGGATTTCATTTTCCTGCCAAACAAAATTGAATGTTTTAGTGAAATGACAGTAAACTTTTGTTAGGGTCCTACTGTAACCTCCCTACTTTAGGCTACCTAGGATTTAGTCAATTAGCATATGCGGTCATAATATTTTCCCATTAGATAGTAGTAAATAGTTATTTAATGCAATGTGTTCCACTTTATAAGGCCCACTAGTTACTTGGCACCCTTTAGTGATGTTAGTCACCATTAAAAGTTTTTGTGCGAAATCAAGACTTCGGAATCTGGCGAAATGCTAAACCGGTTTGGAAGCCTGATAAATTAGGAAAGGGGTTGATTATGACGGGTGATGAAGAAGCATTGCCTTCAAAGTCAACAGTGCATGCGTGGAGGAAGACGAATGACATCTCATCTATGACAGAGTTTCAAATCAAGCATTTAACTCATAATTTAATCGGTTGTTGAGATATTTTTGTAACAACATTTTAAAAATGTAACTTGTTTGTAAAGTCTGGAAGGACTGTAAGAAAATGCAGATATGGAGTGTTGACTCTATATGGAAATAACTAGTAGTTATTGTAATAGGACATAGTAGGTAATATCTTTGAATTTGAAATCATATATTTCAGAACAGGACGAGAGAGCTCGTGGAGCGGTCCTTAGATAGTTTTTCATTTTAGATAGTTTTTCATTTTTGCATTGTAACAGATTAGAATGGATATACAAGATAGAGAGATCAGTAGAACATAGTAGAGTAGTAGAAACACTATGTATTTTGTTTTTCATGAATGAATGGAACAGACATAAATTGTCCGAAATCCTTAGACTGTGTTCATCTTATGTGTGATTGAATGAATGTGTATTTCTGTGTGTATGATTTAGTTAGTTCATTCATGTATGATTGTTTGAGAGATTAACTATATGTAAGGTGTGCATCTCAAACGCAAGGAGTGTGTCGATTGAGTCTCAGATTATCTCAGAGAATTTCAGAGAGAGAACCAGAGAAACTCAGACTAGGTGCAAGGTGTGCACAATGTCAAGAAGCCAACAAGCTTCTAAGGACCAATGTAGAAGAACGCGAGGTGGGAGAGAAGCATTTGCTTTTCAAGAAAATACTTTGAACTGAGTTATTTGAAATCCCAAGGATGCAAGGTGTGCATGGGAGATCAAAATCCTTTTAAGGATAGAATCTTAGAAGACATAACACTTTTCACGAGTGTTGATGAAATCCTAGAGGCATATTCGTCGGAAGAACAATGGTTGGGAACCTTTGAAAATGGATAAATCTTCCAGGCGGAGAGATATCAGAATCTTAGGAGGAGGAGCGACAGTAACCGACTGATTGGTTGTGGAGAATAACATGGAGTGTTAGATCTACGTTCAGGTAGAGGAGTAACGAGAACAGGGGAATTAGATCTCAGCCATAAGATCTGAGCGCATGGACCGACAACCACTGGATCCAAAGGAACGTGCATGAGTTTTAACTCTTTGGAGTGGCATAGGAGAGAGGGTTTTGCAAAGTCATGAAATATCGACATCATAAAAACTGTCCATCGGAAGGGACGCGTGGCGAACGATCAACATTTCGCTGACCCGTGACACAAAGAAGTCAAAGGGAAAATTTGTGAAACTCGTGAAACACAAAATAGCGAAAAGATCCCAGCAGGGATGATTTTAGGGGATAATTTCCACTCATGGGCTAATTTTCCATGTTTTTTCTAAAAACGAGATTCGTTATTTTAAAAATAATTCTCCCAAATTATATAGGATAAAATAATTTAACCTTAAAAATCGCCAAAATTTTATAAAAACTATATAAAATACTTAGAAATTTGAATATTTAAAAAAAAAATATTGCCAAACATTTATAATTGACATATGAACGATTAGTAATATTCGCCAAGGTTATAAAAAAATGAAAACTATTTTTCATGAGTAAAATTTTGTTTTGGAAATGTAAAATGAAAAGTCAGAAATACCATCCAAGATAAACCAAAGATGAGACGCGCGCTCTGCAATACGGACTAGGGTTTCAGATTTTCAGCCGAATTGCTACATTTCTAGCCCCGCTGGGGCTCATGACTCAGAAGCAATGGGGGCCAAATGGAGCCTCCTACAGCCAAGCCACTGCAAATGGAAGTACCAACGAAGGGTTCAAACGACTGGCCTTTGAGCCTCCGCCAAATCTGCGAGCAACACTCATTATGGAAGGAACTTTCAAGGACTGGGAGATGGACATCGACCCAGAAAATGTAGCCGCCCGTGCTACAGTGCCGATACCTTGGCTTCCTGGTAAGTGCAATCCTCAAGCGCCGCAAGCCCCGAAGTACATTTTCAACTCACCGTGCATAGAAGAGAAAAAGCAATATATGAGAGACCATGCCCTCGTAGGGAAATTCCTAGGGTTGTGGCCATCAGAGCGGGATCTCATCAAATGGATACAGTACTGGTGGAAGCCAAAAGGGCACTATGAATTACAACTGGGCTCCAATGGATTTTTTACAATCATACTGCATAATCTCGAGGACCGCACTCGAATCTTTGATGGGGGGCCTTACTTTTTTAACTCTGCAGGACTCTTTTTAAGATTCTGGACTGAGAAGTTTAGCCCTGAAAAGGAAGATTTTGCCCATGCACCAGTGTGGATCAGACTGTATTCTCTCCCCCAAGAGTTCTGGATGGAAGAGGTCTTGGTTCGTATAGGCAATACCATTGGAATCTATGTAAAGTCTTCAGAAGCTACTAAACAGAGGCGATACACCTCTTACACACGCATTTACATATACCTGAATATCACTAAACCGTTGTCGGGAACCATCATTCTCGAGTACCAGGATGAATATTGGACTCAGACCATCGACTACGAACACATTCCCTTCAGGTGCAGGAAATGCCATGAACATGGTCATTTGTTCAAAGATTGCCCCCTCAATGCGGTTCACAAAGAGGAGAACCCCGAAGGCGGAAAAGAAAAAGATGGCTTCGCTCAACCAATGGGGAAAAGAATACAAGAAGGATGAAAGAAGTAAAGCCAGGTAAGTAAAAATCCTTCCACTAGTAACAAATATGAAATATTACAAGATCAACCAGAGAACCCCTCAACCCTGGCAAATCCCAGTGAGTTCCCTGTGGATAACCCTTCCCGCTCTAGGGGACAAGGGGAAGAACGCCCACCACAGGGGAAGGAAGCTAACCATCCCCCACTAACCACAGTAGGGGAGCTGCAAGATCTCTTGGAGACAGAGGACAGAGACGTCGAGATGGAAATAGAAGAGCAAGATTTAGCCAGGGTGGAGCTGGAACACCTCGAGCACACCTATCGGCCTCAAAAATTGTACACTATACCCAGGGACCAATTATGGAAGGTGCATAAGGTTTTTCTCAATTCCTCCGCTGGCTCCATAGCACAATCAAGCGAGGGTTTGGGGATACAAAGCAGTCAACCAAATAACCAGAGTAAAACCAAGAAAGATGACAAGAAAAGAGGTAGGAAATCTACCAACAAACTCATACAGGAAATAGGCCATTTTATGGTTAATTCGGGGCAAATCCACCTCATCTCAGACAGTTTCCCTCCCCTCCCTACCCCCCCATCATCATGAAGATTATCTCCTGGAATATTAGAGGCCTCAATGGACGTAGCAAGCAAAAACTGCTACGGGATCTGATCTTCGCGGAGAAATTGGACATAGTATTACTACAGGAAACAAAATGCTCAACCGAAGACATTGATAGGCTACTCCCCTATTGTTGGAAGCAAGGGGAAGCAATTTCAACTGCAGCAATAGGCACAGCTAGAGGACTGGATATTATTTGGAATCCCAACTCAGTGCTTCTAGAGAATTTTATCACCACCAAATGGTCTATTACGGTAGATTACATGCTTATAGGCTCCAATAAGCCGGGACATCTGACCAATGTTTACGGCCCATCCAACCCAAGGGACAAGCAGGCCTTCCTCAGGAGTTTGGAATACCTTTCCAACCTGACCAGATACAATCACTGGACTATTGGGGGTGATTACAACCTCATTCGAAATCTAGAGTAAAAAAAAGGGGGATCGTGACGCCTAGATCAGGACACCACTGACTTCAACAGCCTCATAGATAAACTCAATCTGATTGATCTGGAAGCTATCAATGGCACTTTTACCTTGACAAA
Organism: Picea sitchensis; assembly: GCA_010110895.2. Lineage (NCBI taxonomy): Eukaryota > Viridiplantae > Streptophyta > Pinopsida > Pinales > Pinaceae > Picea > Picea sitchensis. The sequence continues at coordinate 17,277 of SNQJ01S0020990.1, read as the reverse complement.
CAGAAGAACTGGATCACATCAAATTGCTTGCAAACTTGATCACTTCCTTATCTCGGATTCCCTTATGCTGGAGGGAATAGCTCTGGAAGCAAGTATTCTGAATATCCATGGATCGGATCACTGGCCCATTCAGTTATTGATGGACGTTCCAGCTTCACCAGGGAAAAAACCATTTTGGTTTGAACAGTTTTGGCTCAACCATCCAGACTTCCAAGCAAAGATCCAGGATTGGTGGAGGCAGGCAGAGGTCACCCATGGATCCAAGATGTTCATATTTCAGCAAAAGCTAAAAAACCTTAAACAAATCATCAAAATCTGGAACAAGCAAACCTTTGGCAACATCTTCGACTCCCAAAAGTAGCTGACAGAGCAGATGAAGGTGATTCAAAATCAGATCTGACTGCAAGGGTTAACGGATGAGTTGAAAACCCAGGAGGCAACAAAAAATCAACAATTGGAGGCCAGAAAACCACAAGAAGAGATTCTCTAGAAGCAGAAATCGTGCATCCAATGGCTCAAGGAGGGGGACCACAACACCAAATTTTTCCATAGATCCGTCATTTAGCGCCGCCAAAACAATAGAATCACGCACCTTATTTCCAGCAATGGTGAGCCAATTTTTTCCCATGAAGACCTGGAGGCAACACTGACAGATTATTACAAAGACCTCCTCACGGAACCTTCTCTAGACAAATCAAAAGCCATAGCCAAGGCAACGCAACATGTACCCTCCCTCATCACCAGGGAGCAAAACTCTGCTCTACTCCATCCCATCACAATCGAGGAGGTAGATCAAGCGATATAAGACACCCCGAGATTCAAGGCACCTGGTCCTGACGGCTTCACCAGTGATTTCTTCCATCACTGCTGGCCGATGATTAGGGTCAAGGTTTGGGAGATTATTGAAGACTCCCGTTCCACTGGACAAGTCCTTCAAGCTCTCAACACTACTTTCCTCACTCTTATCCCCAAAGAGGGGCAGGCTCACAATCCCAAGCATTTCAGACCCATAGCCCTCTGCAACGTCATTTATAAACTTCTCACGAAGGTGATTTATCGAAGGCTCAAACCCATTCTGCCCACTATCATCTCTCCAAAACAATCAGGCTATATAGAGGGTAGACAAATCCTGGACAACGTTATTCTTGCTCATGAGGTGATCCACTCGTTGCAGAAGACTAAAACGCCAGGTATGCTCCTTAAATTAGATCTTTCTAAAGCCTTTGATAAGATAAGTTGGGACTATATGAGGGAATTGCTCCTCACCTTTGGATTTGAAAACATCTGGGTGACTTGGATCTTGAACCTAACCTCCACAACTATTTTCTCTATACTTATTAATGGCGTTCCTTCTCGCCCCTTCACCCCCTCAAGAAGAATTAGACAGGGAGACCCTCTTTCCCCCTTCCTCTTTATTATAATGGTAGAAGGTCTTAGTCGATGCATTCACGCAGCTGTTGCAAACAATACTTTGGCAGGCCTACCTTTGCATGGCATCTCCCCTCCTATTTCGCACAGCCAATTCGTGGATGATATGCTCCTGATGGGTACCCCGACTATGCAGGAAGCAAACTCCATCCCCCAGATCCTCTAGACGTTCTCTGAGGCCTCAGGCCTGGACTGCAACAAAGACAAGTCCCTAATATTTTTCTTTAATATGCCCCCCCCTATTCAGCGCCATATCTCTGATCTCTTAGGTTTCCACATAAGCTCCCTTCTGTCCAAATACCTTGGTATCCCCTTGATCGACAACACCCTTCTGAACTCCTCATGGGAGCTTCTCCTCTCTTCTTTTACCAAGAAGCTCTCTTCCTGGACCCTCAGAGTTCTAAACCTTCTAGGTCATCTCATACTCCTTCGAGCAGTCCTCCAGGCCCTCCCCACCTACTTATTCTCCGTGTTGGCTGCTCCTAACTTTGTACTCTCAACCATCAAAATCTTACAGAGGAACTTCCTGTGGCAAGGCCTCAACACAGGGAAGAAAATAACACTTGTTAGCTGGGACAAACTCTGTCAACCCAAAGTGCAAGGAGGCCTTGGCCTATGGGATCCTGCCATTATGAATAAAGTCCTCAGTGCCAAAATATGGTGGCGATGGCTCAAGAATCCCAAGGACCTTTGGGCACGGTTATGGAGGAAGAAATATGTACCTGAGGTGGCGGAAAAAAATATCATACGTTGGAATGGAGACACACCAGGGTCTTTAATTTTGGCAGCGGCTAAGCAAAATAGACAGCTCGTCACCCACCATGCCTTCTGGAAAATCAGAAACGGGAAAACAACCCTATTATGGAAAGATTCCTGGCAGCAGTGGCCGATTCTGGACCACGAGGACTGGGCTGAGCACATCAGCACCCAAGCTACACAGGCGGACCTGACAACTGTAGCGGATTATTGGTTGGATGATCCCCAAGATAACACCTGGTGGCACTGGCACCTTAATAGGGAACGTATGAACCTAGATGGCCACGTGGATCTGGAACCCTACTAGAACGAAATGGTCAAACGAAAAATCCCCAAGCTTATGGGAGAGGATATTCTCCGATGGGGATATCGACCAAGAGGCACCTACAACATTCGAGAAGCCTACCATATCAATATCCAATCGAACTTGACACCTACACAGGCTGTTTGGTGCAAGATCTGTGGCCCAAAATCACCCTCTTCCTCTGGCTCGTGATCCACTCAAGCATACTAACCTGGGACAACCTTTCAAAAAGAGGCTTTGTGGGGCCTTCCATATGCATACTTTCTGGGGAGACAGCTGAAACCATGAATCACCTCCTCATCTCCTTCCCGTACACTGCTCAAATTTGGGACCGAAGTGTGCTCATTATGCGTACCTCGGATCGCGTTCGAGACAACATCATCGACACCATTATGAACTGGAGGGACCAAGCGTTTCAATCTCCCCTCCTAAATCGTATCTGGAAAATGCTTCCTGGTTTCATCCTCTGGCAGGTATGGAAGGAAAGAAACAAAAGGCTTTTAAGAAATGCTTCCCTCCCATGGAAAAACTGTTGGAATCGCTGTTGCCTCAATATTCTGGAAACTCTCAATCTTCAACCTTGGAATGAGAAAGACCTGAACAACAATCCCTTAGAACTCCCGATACTTAAGAACTGGCTGCCTTTCCTTTCTCCTCACCC
>SNQJ01S0020990.1:1808-14118 GCA_010110895.2 Picea sitchensis | reverse complement strand
TGAATTCAACCAAGCATTGTTTAGTAACAGTTACCTGGTGTCCTTTCTGTAGCCATGAAACTCTGTATGGGCTTGGATGATCAGTTGTCTCCAGCTCCAGCTTCTCTACCATCTCTGTAGATACGAGATTATTCGTGCTACCACTGTCTACGATGACCTTGCATAGCCTGTCCTTGGTCTTGCAAGTAGTCCTAAAAAGTCTAGTCCTTTGGATTGAACTTTCCACCTCCTTTTCGGGTGTCAAAAGGACTTTTCGCATCATGAGTGATCTTCTGCCTTCTGCGTCTTCGGCTTCAACATCCCACCTCTATGCTTCAGTGATGTGAGCTTCTCCAATGTCCTTCTTTTTCTCTGGACACTCGTAAGACTTGTGCCCATTCTTTCCACACGTGAAGCATGTGATTACTCCACCTCTACCTCTTCCTCTGCCTCTGGTATGAGGAAAAGTGTTGTTATCAACATAATATCCCCTCTGTTCATTATACTGTCCTCTTTGTTCAACATATGGCCCTCTCTGTGAGGTTCCACCTCTCTCTCTCCGAGTCTGAGGTTTCTTCCATTCCTCTTTGGGCTTCTGATATTTGTTTTGGGCAACCAATTTGCCTCTGAGATGACTTCTGCCTCGGCCCCTCTGACTCTTTTTTCGGCTCAACATCTTCCTCTCGTTCAACCTCAATCTCACTCTCGGAATCACTCAGATCCCCTACACTGGTTGTGCGTCTTTGCGTTGTCTCCATGTCTTCGATTCTTGCTCAGAGATCACACATTTGTCTCTCCATGAATGGATCTTCCATCTGCCTGCCTCTTCTTCTCGACATTTCCCTATCCTATGGATAAGGTGATTGCCTATCTCTCCTTGGAGGCATGGTGATTTCTCTTTCTCTACTACAGAAAGCAAAGAATCTTTCTGGGCTCTGATACTAAAACTGATGCAGGTGCGCCTGCAGGCACGTCCGCTCACATGATCTTCTTCTTCTGTGGCTCGAAGAACTCTAAGTCTCTTCTATTTCCCTATCGGGAAATCCGCACCCAAAGAACACTTCGTGTGATTCCATCTCTCTTTACTTATCGGGGAATCGAAGTTTGTGACTTCGCGAGGTCAGTGGTCGAGTGCTACACTCTCGAATCCCAGAGACCCGATGCAAGTCAATGCTGACCCTTCCTTTGCCCTATCGGGACTTCTCCTATCGCTATTTCAACACTCACGATGCCAAACAAATAATATCCCCGACTCCCGATGCCCGATGCCCTGAAGCTCCGACACCCGTACGAGTCAACTATTTAATCGCCGCTTCACTCTATCGACACTTCGGGGTTCGTGGTATCACGAATCCTGATGAAATGTTTTCAGTACTTCTCGCTGCAAACCTATGATAGCTCGTGCCACCTTTCCTCCACTCGCCGACTCCACTGTGACCTGCACATTGTCCTTTAACTGTCAGGATATTGTGTATTACGATTCCCGTTGAAATTTTTTGGAGTTTCGACCCACGAAACCCTGATACACGATTTCTCGTGTAAATCCGATGGCCCCTGTGGCTCGGATCAACGACTCTGCCCCTCCTGAGATTTGAACCTTTTGACGCTTTCGCTGAAATATCCCTTCTTCTCCACAAGATCCAATGACCCACGAAAATTCGCAGATTCTCCTCGGATAATTCTGACCGTCTGTTCCTCCTTGGAAATTCATTCAAATAACCAAGTATCCTTCTATCAACTCGTCACCCTGTGTGCAAACTTATGACATTTTTGCAAACTTCCAAGGCACGAATCCTCTAAGCTGTCCTTCAACAAATTCAAAGGCCTACCCCTCCTGATCTTTTCCCACGACCTTCAAGTCCTTCAGGAAAACTCTTGCACGCACTCCTTGCGAAAAATATTCAACCACGTCTAAGTGTTGAAGTCCCTCGACTCTGCCCACACCTGTAGCAGCATTCCTTCACTTCTCACTCAGGTTTGCAACCCTAAACTTCCCTCAGCTTGCACACTCCTTGCATGGATTCTATGCCCATATGCACTTCTGGGATGAATGAGAACAAAAGATATCTCTATCTGAACCCTCTATCAACGCACTCCTTGCGGACACTTCCACTGCACTCCTTGCAGGAACTCTTTGGATCAAATAGAGAAACAATTGAAACTCATTCCTTCTTCCTCTCAGACTTCAATTCAGACATGAAATCATATACACAACATATAAAAGAAAATGTATAATAGGAAGCAAACATTCATGAGCATATCATTCAATATCAATACACAGAGAAGAACACAAACCATGAATCTGAATCAACTCTTTCTATTAATTCAAATGCATGTACATGGGTGTTCTTACACAGCTCTCTGCATACTCTTGCTCTTCCTGAATTGATAATGTTACAATGCACAATGAGGGTGTCTATATCCCGTATCCCTCTTGCGCTCTACAACTGTCTAGTCTAGAATTAAATTCTACCTACTTGCATTAACTATCTTAAATGCCTCTTATCTACTAAGGACGAGAGAAATCCGCTCAAGGTCCATTTACAATATACAAGTGCACTTCATTAAATCTCTACATTAATGTTCACGCAACAATCTTCAAGGTGTTTTCAAAATTTGTGCTGGCTTGTCGAGCTGTCTTCCGCTTCCGCGCTGGCTCACTTGATGTGTTGGCGATGCTCCTGCATCAGAGTACACTGAATAATTTTACCATTAGGTCTGGAAAGAAAGGGAATGAAGATGAGAAGACAACCATATGCATCAATGGGATGAGATATGAAATACAAGAGGATATTAGCATGATGTATGTCAGTAAAGTTGAGGATTCTTATCAAACAACCTTGAAAGCTGAGGAAAAATTGGCCAGGAAGCAAAGCCAATGAAGCAAAGGTGAAAATTCAAGCAGAGGCAAGGGAAAGAATAGAGATAAGTTCTAGAAGTCGAATCCTGAAGCTAACAAACAACATAGTCACCATGAGAAGGGTGGAATTTCTAAAGAAGGACATCATGGAGGAAGAGGTTCTTTTTCCAGAGGTAGAGGAAGAGGAAGAGCCAGAGGAGGCATGGTTAAATGCTATACCTATGGAAAAGAAGGACACAAATATTGGGAATGTCCCAATAGAAAGAGAGAAGGAGGTAGAGAAGCACACATTTCCGAAGCAGATAAACATGTGGAAGAATAATCAGCAGAAGGAGGAAGAAACCTCATGATGAGGAAAATTCTTCTTAAACCAGAAAAGGAACCTGAGGAACTAGTTCAACGAACAAGCCTATTCAGAATTGCTTGCAAGTCAAAAGACAGAGTTTTCAAGGTAATCATAGACAGTGGGAGCACTGACAATCTAGTATCCATGTAGATGGTGGAAAAGATGGAATTGAAGAACATCCAAATCCATACAAGGTATCATGGTTGCATAAAGAACATCAAGTCATGGTAAGTCAACAATGCCAATTTGAATTTAAAATAGGAGGTTACAAAGATGAAATGTTGTGTGATGTAATTCCTATGGATGTCTATCATATTTTATTGGGGAGGTCATGGCAGTATGACCAAAAATTTATTCATGATGGAAGAAAGAATACTTATTCCCTAGAAAAAAATGGCAGAACACATATGTTGTTACCCATAGAAGACAAAGAGAAAAAGAGAGAAGTTAGTTCAAGGATACTTCTCATGAGTGTGAAGGAGCTCTTAAAAGAAGTCAAGAAGGAGAAATAAATGAAGTTTGATGTAGTGAAGAAGCCTAGAGTTAGCCTTACAGATACTTCTGTGGAATATTTGCCTGTAGAAATCCAGGAATTGTTAGAAAAATTTGTTGATATAGTAGTGGATGAGTTACCACACTCATTTCCACCCATTAGAAGCATAAGCCATCATATTGACCTTATTCCAGGAACTAGTTTACCAAACAAATAATCTTATAGGTTGACACCTAGAGAGAATGAGGAGGTCAAGAATAAAGTACAGGAGTTGTTGGATAAAGGGTTAGTCAGGGAAAGCCTAATCCCATGTGTAATACCAATTGTGTTAAGTCCAAAGAAATATGGGGGATGGAGGATGTGTACGGATTCCTGATCCATCAAAAAGATAACCATTAGATACATATTCCCTTTACCAAGGATGGATGATTTGATGGACTGTTTGATTGGAGCAAGCTATTTTTCCAAGATAGACTTAAAGAGCGGATATCATCAAATACGGATGAGAGAGGGAGATGAATCGAAAACAACATTCAAGACAAACAAAGGATTGTTTGAATGGATGGTCATGCCATTTGGGTTGACAAATGCACCAATCACATTTATGAGATTGATGAATGAAGTGTTGAAAGACTTCATAGGAATATTTGTCATAGTATATCTGGATGACAAACTAATATTCAGCAAGATGAAGGAAGAACACTTAAGACATTTGACCTTAGTGATGGAAAGGTTGCAGCAAGAGAAATTGTTGATAAATCTGAAGAAGAGTTCTTTTATGAAGAAGGAACTCATATATTTGGGGTTCGTAATCTCTTCAAAGGAATTGAGGATGGAACCAGAAAAAGTGAGAGTGATCAGAGAATGGTCGTCACCGAGCAGTATATTTGAGGTAAGAAATTTTCATGGGTTAGCGATTTTTTATAGGAAATTTATCAGAAATTTTAGTGGCATATGTGCACCCATGCTGGACACCGTGAAGAATAAACACAAGTCCTTTAGTTGGACAGAGGAATCTGAAAAAAGTTTCAAAGTGTTGAAAGAAAAGATCATAGAGAAGCCAATTCTGGTCTTACCAGATTTTGGAAAAACATTTCAGGTGAGATGTGACGCAAGTGGATTAGCTATTGGAGCAGTATTGAGTCAGGACAATATGTCAGTTGCTTATTTCAATGAGAAACTGAATGACACCAAGAAAAAGTATTCCACGTATGAAAAGGAATTTTATGTGGTGATTCAAGCTTTTAAAAAATGGAGGCATTATCTAATTCCTAAAGAATTCGTCTTGTACAGTGATAATCATTCTTTGGAATTTATTACTAGGAAAGAACAGTTGAATCAGAAACATGCAAAATGGGTAGAATTTATGAAGAAATTTACTTTTGTAATTAAACACATTAATGGAACTGCTAACAAAGTCACATATGATTTTAGCATGAGGAGTTTGATTGTACAGAAATTCCAAGTGGAGACCTTGGGGTTCGAACACCTCAAGGAGATGTATAAAAAGATGTAGATTTTAAAGAAGGTTATGAGGCATGAAAGAATCCTTTGTTGGGAGACAAAAGCCCATGGACTGAATATTTGATCCAGGATGGATTACTGTTCAAGGGAAACCAATTATGCATTCTGAAGTGCTCTATGAGAGGCAACTTGTTGAAAGAGAAACATGGTGGAGGTTTAGCTGGACATTTTGGTCACGATAAGACATTTGCACAACTGAGAAATTCGTATTATTGGCCGAGCATGAGAGTGTAAGTGAAAAAGATTGTGAACAAATGCATAATTTGTCAGTATGCAAAAGGAAGACAACAAAACACTGGTTTGTATCAGCCATTACCAATTCCAGGAAGGTTGTGGGATGCAATCAATGTGGATTTTGTTTTGGGATTGCTTAGAACTCAAAAAGCAAGCGATTCCATATTTGTTGTGGTGGAAAGATTCTAAAAAATGGCACATTTCATACCATGTTAGAAGACAAGCAATGCCACACACACCACTGATTTATTTTTCATAGAAGTAGTGAGATTACATGGATTGCCGAGGAGCATAGTTTCAGACAGAGACACCAAATTAATAGGACACTTTTGGAGGACTCTATGGAAGAGGTTGGGAATGAACTTATACTTTAGTTCATCATATCACCCTCAGATAGATGGACAGATTGAAGTAGTAAAAAAAAGTCTCAGAAACTTATTGAGAAGTTTAGTCACTGAGCAAGGTCAACAATGGGATCAGATTCTGGCACAAGAAGAATTTTCATTCAACAATTCAGTGAACATGAGCATAGGAAAAAGTCCATTTGAAATTGTGTATTGTGTACAACCAAGAGGGATTACAAAGTTGAGAGATTTGAGTCAAGATGAGCTCAGAAGTGCTGGAGCAGAGGATTTTGCAACAAAAATGCAGAAACTCCATGACAGATTCAGAGAGAAGCTACAGGATAACAGTAAAAAATACAAGAGCAAAGTTGATCAAAAGAGAAGAGAAGTTCAATTCGAAGTTGGAGATGAAGTTTTATCTCATTTGAGAAAACAAAAGTTTCCAAGGGGAACGTATAACAAATTGAAGATGAAGAAGATAGGACCATGCAAGATTCTCAGAAAATTCACAGACAATGCTTATGAGATTGAGTTGCCAGACAATGTTGGGATATCACCGATATTCAATGTTGCAGACTTGTATCCTTACAGGAGAGATGAAGCAGGAGAATCAAATGATCAGAAAGAAGTTTAGTGGGAAGAGAAATTGCCCACAAAAAAAAAACCTCAGATGGAGAAAATGATTGAACAAAGGGATGGAAAGAAAACTAGGAGAAAGACATATCCTGAATATTTGGTGAAGTGGAAATATCATCCAATGGAAGATGCAAGTTGGGTCACAAAACTTGATATTTTGAAGCATGGAAAGATAGTGCAGGAGCTCATGGAAAGGAGTCCATAATTGTTTTTAACCAGAGGAGTATGATGCAGGAGCATCGACTTCAAATTCAACAACGCACATGTGGAGGTAGCTAAATGACATCTCAGCAATGACAGAGTTTCAAATGAAGCATTTAACTTAGAATTTAATCCGTTTTTGAGATATTTTTGTAACAACATTTTAAAAATGTAACTTGTTTGTAAACTATGGAAGGACTATAAGAAATTGCAAATATGGAGTGTTGACTCTATCTGGCAATAACTATTAGTTATTATAATAGGACGAAGTAGGTAATAGCTTTGAATTTGAAATGATAGATTTCAGAATAGGACGAGAGAGCTCGTGGAGCAGTTCTTAGATAGTTTTTCATTGTTTCATTGTAACAGATCAGAATGGATAGACACGATAGAGAGATCAGTAGAACATAGTAGAGTAGAAGAAACACTATGTATTTTGTTTTTCGTGAATGAATGGAACAGACAGAAATTGTCCCAAATCCTTGGACTGTGTTCATCTTATGTGTGATTGAATGAATGTTGATTTCCATGTGTATGATTTAGTTAGTTCATTCATGTATGATTTTTAGAGATACTAACTGTATGAGTTTGTGACGAAGATGGTTGAGTTTCATTCGTTTCTCTTTTGATACTTGTATGAAAGGTGTGCATATCGAACGTAAGGAGTGCATTGACTGAGTCTCGGATTGACTCAGAGAAGTTTAGAGAGAGAAATAGAGAAACTCATACTAGGTGCAAGGTGTGAAAAGTGTCAAGAAGCCAACAAGCTTCAAAGGACCAACACAGAAGAACGCCGGGTGGGCGAGAAGCATTTTCTTTTCAAGAAAATCCTTCAAAATGAGTTATTCGAAATCCTGAGGATGCAAGGTGTGCGTGGGAGATCGAAATCCTTTTAAGGATATAACATCATAAGAGATAACACTTTTCACGAGTGTTTATGAAATCCCAGAGGTGGATTTGTCGAGAGAACAAAGGTTGGGAACCTTTGAAAATAAATAAATATTACCGGCTAATAGATATCATAAGCTCAGGAGGAGGAGCGACAGTAACCGTCTGATCGGTTGTGGAGAATAACCTGGACTATTAGATCTATGTTTAGGTAGAGGAGGAACGAGCACAAGGGAATCAGATCTCATCCATCATATATGAGCGCATGGATCGACAACCGTTGGATCCAATTAAGAACGTGCATGATTTGTAACTCTTTGTTTTTGCATGGGAGAGAGGGTTTTGCAAAGTTGCGAAATCCCAACATCATCAGAACCATCCATTGGGGGGGACGAATGGAGAATGATTAGCATTTCGATGACCCGCGACTCAAAGAAGTCAAAGGGAAAATTCGTGAAACTCATGAAACGCGAAATTGCGAAAAGATCCCAGCCTCTGATTGAGGAGAGATCTGGACCATTAATTATCCAGGGAAAATTTCAGCATTTTGGGGATCGGGAGAATGGAGGTGAAGAGTCTTTTGACTTTGCAATACACGAAATCCTGATACGCGAAATCCAGATGAGATCTGGACCATTAGATCCAAAGGAGTGCGAGCCGTCAGATTTGGAGTGTCCTGAAATATCGAAATTTCGAAAGTCGACGATGTGAAGGAAATTGTGACTTAGAAGTCGCAAGTCGTGAAATCTTGATTTGCGAAAGGAGATTCTAGACCGTCAGATCTAGAAGGGACACATGGTGAAGACCTGATCATTTTGGGTAAAGACCCGAAGAAATCCTAGGCCATCCGATCTGAGAGGACACCTGGTAGGATTTCACGTATTTGAGGAGAAGGAAAAGGGTTCAAGATTTGAGATCTCAAAATTTTGGAACCTAGAGGAAATCTCGACCATCGATCTAGAAGGGGCCATTGGAATGTTGATCTAGTTTGAAAGATAAAACACCCAGGTGAAGGCAGGATCGTTGATTACAGAACAAGTGTTTGTAGATCTCTAGTTCTAGAAGGTTGGAGCACGGAAGGAAGTTGATTTTGAGATTTCAAACAACCAAAATTCAAAATTGCAAAGAGAACCTTGACCGTTGATTCAGGGAGAGCTGATCTAGTCCATAGATAAGGAGGGCGCAGATTTGAATGTCGATTTGGACGTTATCATCAAGATCGTGAGATCAACGATTGTGTGTCATTGCGGGGATAGAAGTTGCGAGGAGGTTAAGGAAACGAAGGCAGGCTGCAATTTGAACCATGGTTTCGTCTGGAGGACATGTGTAGGATGGAGAAGCATTTCGGGCCCAAGGGTAGCTTAACTCCAGACTTCTTGTTACCGCACCCACAATAACATGGTCATATCCCTAGGTCATATCAAGTGAGGGCTTATCTGAAAGGGAGCTAACACTGACACTCTGCGTTTTCTCAAAGAGTGGAAGGGGGAAGGTCGCAGGTTGCTATCAGACCTGCACCAAGAAGCCAAGGGGGCCTGTGTCTATATACAGAAGGGGACCTTTAAGGTTCCAGAGAGTCTTTCGACTTGAGAATCAAAGGATCCAAGACCGGGAGGTTGCGCAGCCCTACGGGGGAGTAGGGGGGTTGCATCAATAGGGAAGGGATAAATCTAGCAGGAGCGCTAATCTTATTGGGCCCGACGCATCGCGGATCATGAGTTCTCAATATCAACGATCGAGAATGGTTTCGGGGGGAGAATTTGGGCAAGGGTTAATTTTGGAGAGCAGGCCCAAAATTTAAACCACGATTTTATTTCAGGGTTATGTGGCATTACCGGGTGCATTTCGGGATGAAAAGAGGGTTCCCTCAAACCACTTTCTCATGCCCACGAAAAGTGGAAATGTATAAAAGGTCATTTTTTGATTTATTTTCTTTTATTTTGAATGTTGGACAGTTAAAAGCTTGGTGCGACCACCATCTTTCACCTGCAGCTCAACAGTACACCAACTACACGCCATTGCCGCTCGTTTCCAGGTATTTTTCATCACAACCATGGATCCCATCATAACCTCAGTAACAAAATAAGATCCTATGAAAAATGAAGAAGCCCTAATTGACTGAGATTCAAATGTTTTTTTATACTAAAATCACTATTTCTCCTATCTCTGTGTCTAGGAGCAACCCGTCTGATAAAGTAGGAAGATGTATACCATTCCTTGAAGCAGTCCTTGCCACCATAGTCCCTTATTCTGTTGAAATTGCTTTCCCATTTCTTGAATTTATAGGTTGGTGTGTTGAACAATATTCCCATGAAGAAAGAGTTGTCATGAATAAATGAGGGTTCGAGGTCTTGTGTAGGGTAGATAATTTGTCAATTCGAGAGTCCCTCGGTATACTAGAGTCTTTTTCCACAATTTATGAACCTTTCAATGAAGAAAAGTTTATTAGGGTATATATAGAATGTCCATTAGAGGTCCGAGATCTGTTTTTAAAGAAAATTATCAAACCTAAACATTTTTGAGAGGGTCTGTCTTTGCTAATGAATGTCAATATAATGGTCATTGAAGTCCAATGGGTCTACTCCTTGTTGAGTCAAGTTTTAGCTCTAGACAATGACAAATATGTGGTTGAAGTCATGCTTGGTTTCCTTTTAACCCTTTTTAAGTCAAAGTCTGGTTTGTCAGTCTGTATCAGCTTTGATAATTTCCTAGCTGATAATATCCATAAAAAGTTAGTGAATTTTCGTTTTCTAAGACATTTCAGATACTACACCTATATGTTGAAAATTTTCCTGGAAATGAATAAGAGAGAATTTCCTGAAGCAACATTTGTGTCAACTCAATGTAAAAGGATTACATTACTTATCTTCATCAACAAAGTCATGTCCAAAGTTTACAATTTGATTTTCAATACTAGCCTACCTAGAGTTTTGGATGACATGAGGAGCTATCTACAACCAAATCTAGAGAACATAGTGGGGGATTGGGTACTATTCATGCACTCAACAATAATTTGGTTTTATGGTTTCCATGAATCCCCTTACCTATTTCCTATTTTTCTGACCCCTAGAATCTTTTCCCTTGAATTCATCAAGTAGATAATTATATCTGAGACATAGCATTTCCTAAAGTTGCACAAATAATCCAACCTCAAGTTCCCTTTTATCATTGGCCCCTTCATTGTCAAAACTAGATCATGCTTATCTCAGGTTCAAGCATAGCTCAAAGAGTTTGGTTTTCTATAGCTACATGGAAGAAGATATGATCCACACCAAATCATATCCAAGATAAGATTAATGAACAAATAGGACCCTTATGAGCATGAACAGGTTGAGGGTTTTGATAAGCTAAAAAACCTAGAATTCTGTGTTGATATGGAAGCAATATTGCAAAAAACTCAAACACAACAAATCAAGGAAACCCTGCAACAATGTCAAACACAACAAGCTTCTCAGAAACTGATATTCAAAGTTCCTAAGATAAGTTTTGATCCAGGGGATCAAATTTTGCTCAAAATTCAAAGTGCTTTGAATCACTTCAAATTGAACGAGAGCGTAAGCCTCGTTGTCACGAACCCAACGCAACTCGTTTGGGTTCAAACGGATGTTGGATGAGAGAGATATCGCGTTCTGTTCAAAATGACAAACATGTAAAAAAAAATGTGCTGACTGTATAGTCTGTACAGATGCTGACGTGGTAGACCATACGACACGTGGCAGGGGCTATACAACACATGGCAGGTAGTTGTGTGGACAATTGGCATATGACGTGGCTTGTTTGCAGTGAATGGGATAGCGACACGTGGCCCAATCAATGGCTGCCACGTGTCACCTATATATAGGTTTAAAAGTTATGTTGTTGGCCGGATTCGACCCCGTGACCTCCGGGCAGGGTAAAGCCTTGGGAAGGGTTGCCCAACTGGCACGCCCACATGTAGTACTTAACATATATATATGTTTGAATTCATTTGAGTTTGAAATAATGTGGAATGGGGCGTGGACTGGGCTGGGGCTAAGCCCCGGCCCACGGTTTTATATGTATGGCATATGACCATTGTTATGTGCGTTTAAACCCGTGGTTATATATATATGTTGTGTAACCATTGTGGTATGCACATGGTTATATATATGACATGTGACCATTGTGGTGTGCGCGTAGTTTAACCCCGTGGTTATATATATGGTTTAAACCTTAACCCCTATTTGTATTGTGCACGGTCATGTGGTGGCCATGTGCCCACGGGCCTTGGCGGTTAAGGGCTAGCACGTAACCGTCCTACAGTTTGCACCGTTTGTGCGGTTGCGCCCGGTGCTGAGTTTTAACACATAAAAGCACGTGGGGGCTAGGTTGAAGGAACAAGGGTGCATTTTGGCGATCTAGAGACAACAAGTTTGAAGGGGAACTTCTAGGAAGCCTATCTTCTTCAAGTTTTGGCAAAACAAGGTGCCAAAAAAGCCCAGCTAGGGGTTTTTGGACGTTCTGAAGCCATTGGAGTCGTCTATTTGTCATTTTGAGCATTGTAAAGCACATATTTGAGCACTTTGAGCAAATAATACAAAAGATCCATTGGAAGCTGGACCAAGAGATGTAGCCCAAGAGAGGGGTGAACTCCTTTATCGTTTGCTGTGTTATGTGTTTTCTATTCACTATTTATTGTTGCTATTATATGCATCTTGAATGAGTAATTTCTATAAAATTTGTGTTGCAAAATTGATCCATTTGCATTTTAACACATGAATTAAATCTTGCAAATAATTTCAAGAATACAAGTCTTCTTCATTTTTAGATCAAGTTGGTATCAGAGC
>SNQJ01S0020989.1:107444-155660 GCA_010110895.2 Picea sitchensis | reverse complement strand
CCACCAGGTCCCCATAGAATAGACAGATGTATGGAAGATTTCCTTCAAGTCAAGAGAAGGTATTTTTGAATGGTTGCTCATGCCCTTTGGTTTGAAAAATGTTCCAGAAACTTTCATGAGGATGATGGACAATATCCTGCAACCTTTCACCAATACTTGTGTAGTGGTTTATTTGGATGACATCCTCATCTAAAACAAGAATTGGGTGGAACACTTGCAGCATATTCAGTGGATTATGCACACCCTGCGACAGCACAAGCTATATGCCAACTTGGAAAAATTATCCTTCGGCATGGACAGGTTCCAGTACCTAGGCTACATCATGGATTATCATGGTGTGCATGTGGATCGAGCCAAGATCCAAGTCATCCGTGACTATCCAGCCCCAACCACACTCACTGAGTTTCAAATATTCTTAGGCCTTACCAACTTCTATCATAGGTTCGTGTTGGGATTCTCCCATATTCCATGGGCCCTCAGCCAAGTAACCAGGGGTTCTAGTAAGGAAAAATTTATGTGGGACCTTTCCCAACAACAAGCGTTCAAAGCAGTGCTTGTGCTCAACCCCAGTACTTTCATTTCCAGACCTGTAGTATCCCTTTCAGATCGATATAGATGCTTCAGACTATGTTGTGGGCGCAATTCTCATCAACACGAGCACCCCATGGCCTATCACAATGAGACAATATCAGATGTTTTATGTAAGTACCCTACTTACAAAAAATAAATGTACTCCCTTGTGCAAGCCTACTGCCAGTGGAAACATTACATTCTCGGGAATGAGATAGTCATCCAGACAAATCATAATCCACTGCATTTCATGCAGACATAAGGAAAATTGTAGAATGACCACCATCAGAAGTGGTCCACATACTTGCATCAATTCCACCTCAACATCAAGTATAAAACAAGAAGTACCAACTGAGTCATTGATTTCCTCAACCAAGCTCCAATCGCGACACTCACCATGGTGCTATAATCTTGGAGCCACAAGACCTATGGATGGCCCAACCTCTATGAGACAGACCCTAACTTCACCACCACATACCAAATGTTGGGCACAAATTAGTTGTCACTAATTTCCATATTTAGGATGGGATATTATGTCGACTAGGCCATATCTATGTTCCATCAAGCGAGCGAGAAAAGATGATTTGGGAATCCCACTACAGTCAGGTGGCAAGACACTTCGGCATCAAAAATATAGTGTCAATTTTGTAGAAACATTTCTATTGGTTGAAACTTCGACAATATGTCAGCAAGTATATCAAGTCCTGCACTTCCTATTTTATTTCCAAATCGACCACTAAGAAAGGCTTGTACACCCCTTCCCTACCCCTGATAAGCCATGGGAATCCATCTCAATGGACTACATGTTGGTCCTTCCAGCCACCAAGAGGGGAAATGACTGTGTCTTTGTGGTTTTTGATCACTTTTCCAAGATGGCGATCTTAGCCACCTGCAAGAAGAGAATCACAGCAGAGGCCACTGCCAATCTCTTATTTGAACTAGTCTAGGTACATTTTGGAACAAATTATTGTCTCATATCGGAACAGTCATTTCCTCAACAAATTATGTTCAAGCCTATGTTCACTGTTTGAAACCAAGCTCACCAAATCCACTTCCTTCCACCCCCAGATAGATGGCCAAACTAAGATCATCAGTCGGATGATCATGAATATCCTACTCATGTACAATTCCAAGCACCCTCGCACATGGGATGAGAGTATTCCCTATGTTCAACATAGCTACACAGAGCCCTACATAGCTCAACTGGCCACAACCCCTTTCAGGTCGGGTTGGGATTCCAACCAGTGGGTCCCATGGATGTTGCACTACCTCTTTCAATCACCCCAACTGATTCATAACCTACTCAAACTAAAGCTAACAAAGCCTCCCAATTCATTGAGTGAATCTAGAACATCTGTTAACCAGTTCAGGATATTTTATAGAATTCCAATTCCAAGTACAAGCAGCGCCATGATCAACACCGGGTGCCACATAAGTTTCGGGTGGGAGACAAAGTATGGTTACACTTGCAGAAAGAATTCCTTATAGGTCCCCATCGTAGGCTTCACCCACTTTTTTAAGGACCTTATACCATCACCAAGGTTTTCAGTGACAATTATTTTGACCTCAACATTCCCCCTTTCCTTGGCCTGCACCTAGTTTTCAACGTGAATCTCCTTCGGGCATACTTCCCACCATTATTGGACACCTCAGAGATAGTCAAACAATTGAAAAAAAAAAATCTCAATATTGACTACATGAAACAGACATACAATGATCATATTTTGGACACATAAGTCAAGGGGACTTGCCAACAAAGGATCCATATTTATCGATTTGTCAAAGCAGGGAAGCTCCTGCACCAAGGCAAGTGGCTCACCTGGAGCCAAATTTAGCAGAAATTTCCTCATTTGATGGGGGAACTTAACGCAATGAGTACCATTTATTCCTAAGGGGGCAGGATTGATCCATATGGATTTTGGTGGCCTCCCACCTATTCCAACTAGACCATTTTGGTTGTTTTCCAGTTTGGCAGTTTTTTTCCTAGTTTTTGGGTCACTGACTTCTGGGGCTGCTTTGAGGCCCTAAACAATGTTTTTAGGGCTCAACATAGTTAGAATATACATAGAGTTATATTCTGACATAAACATGTGTATTCCTCTGATATACCTTTCAAATGAGGTATCGTGCACCTAAAACGAAGATTGTATGCAAAAGTGTCGACCCCAAGAAGTTGATGTACTAGCTTACCCCAACAGGGCCCACATGACTTTTGGCACTTCATCTCCTAGGGTTAGGTTTTTGCATGTCTAGGGTTTTGACATTCCTATTTATTGTAAAAATTATTTTAGAGCCTCATTGTTACCATATTCTTTTGAATGATCACAACTGTCACATCTCTTCTCAAAGATAAGACGCCACCATTCTAGCAAGTGTGTTTTCCACTGCATTTTACGGTTTCAACACATTTTCTTATTGAATAGAAACCAATTTTATTATATCTTTGTTATTTCATCTCTTCTATTATTTTGTCTCTGTGTTAAGAATAATAATAATCTATATTCAATTTTGTTTTGCTCATAAAATCTGGATTAGAGTAGGAGAAAGGATTTCTTTGTTGTTCATCGCAGGCCCCGACTCACGCTAAGGAACTTGTAGATCAATCTTAAAGATTGGAGAAGCAAGGATAAATGTCGAAACAAGATACATCACATTATTTATCTTTATCATTTTGATTGGTTATGAACTAGATCTATAAAGAAAGTAGCAACCATTTTTTTACTTCTGTCTTTGGACCAAAGAAGGGGTCTTGGTCCAAAGGGGAGCTTAACCTGTCTGTAGGGTACGATTTCTCATAACAAAAAAATGGTGAATCCACTGGGGAGGGAATTTGACTAGTCTTTCATTTGGTTTGTCTTAAATCCTTGTTTATGATTATATATTTTTAAATTGATTCTTGATTTAGAGCCATTTCCCCTTCCCTTTTCTTGATTGAAGAGATTACAAAGTCATTGACTGAGCATCAAAAGAAGAAAAGGAAGTTGTTAGGAAACTATGCTCTTCACTGCTAGATGATCTCGCAAATTCTTAAACTTATGCTCACTAAAAGTCTTCTTGAAGATGTAGAAATATTTATGGATCTGATGAATTCCTTTGGAAACATGTCTAGCCTTGTACCTCTTGATCCTGTGGACCCATCTGCACCTGAATATATTCCTTTCTGGTGGAAGTGGAACCAGATGCAAAGTCTGATTCTTTAGGAGTGAGTCATACTCATTTTTCATGGATGCTTGCCATAATGGATTTCCCACAACCTCATTGTAGAGTTGTGGATCAGAAGATTGAACCATATAAAAATGCATGGGCATCGCAGGTTCAGAAGTTGAAGGTACATGAGAAGGCTCCTCATGATGAGATTGATTCCTCCTCGAATCCAATGGATTCCTTGCAAGAAAACTCGATGCCTGAAGTGTGAATTTTTCCCTCTTGAGAATCTTTTGAAGCTTCGACATTGTCTTCTTATCTGGTTGTACTACCTTCTTATTTCCATGTACATAATCTGAGTGTATAGAATCATCTCTGATGTCTGAAACTGATGGAATCACAAGAGTATATGCATGTTGCACTAGAGGTGCATGCAAATTACTCTCCTTATGTGTAAGTAGAAAACAGGATCCATCATCAGAAAACTTAGTGAATTTATATAACCTTGACTTGCGATCCACCTCACTAATTGCAATGATGGAATTGTCATGCATGTCAATTATTGAAACTAAATCTAATGTAAATTCAACTTTTTTACCTTTCTAAGTGATCTGGTAAATTGATAGCAGATTCATAGAAATATTTGGAACATCTAAAACATTCTCAAAGCTTCCATTATGGAGTTCCACTCTCCCCTCTCCTACTACTGCTACTGGAGTATCATCCCCCATGATAATATGGGGTCTTGAGCATGAACTCAAAGAAGAAAAAACTTCCCTTTTTGCTTCCATATGATGTGATGCGCGAGAATCTATAATCCATGAATCATATGAGGAGTTAATTGCAACAAGAGCATGATGATTACCTTTCTTAGGAGCAGGATCTTCTTCTGTATGCTTCTTGACTCCCTCTGGAATGTAGTTTCCAAGGTTGTTTTGCTGAAGTGCATGTGCCATAAGATCGATATGTTTCTTCATGCATGTGGATTCTTCATGATTCGGTTTACTATACTAAGTGCACTTCTTTCCCTTCTTCTTCTTATTCTTGGAATATTAAGAGTCTTTGGAACCTGAAGAATCGTTGAAGGATTTGGAATATCCATCCTTCTCGTTTTGTTTCTCCTTCCCATTTTGTTTAGATGATTCTTTTCCATCATGCATGGTGAATGCATGTGCTTTGGGATCCTTGATTAGGCCCATATTAATTATTTTTTCCTGCCCATGTGTGAGAGAATCAATGAATTGATCCATGGTAGGCATCTTCCAATTTGTTCGCATGAGATACCTGCCTGAATGGAAAGTGGAAACATGGATAGCATATTTTGGTCCTATCTTGGCCAATATTGTTAGAATAAGTTGTTCCAGTTGTTTAGACTTATCAATACCACAATATGTTAAGCTCAATATCAAAGATTTAAAATTCATAAAAAAATCTTGTATATTATAAAAACTTTTAGGATCCAAAGTATTCAACTCTACCTCAAGCATATGACCCCTCATATTATCCTTCTTTCCAAACAGACTTTCCAAGGTGGTCCAGCTCTCATTTGGAGTCTTGCATGCAACAACATGAAACCATAGATCAGTTGAAATAAATTCAAGAAGAAGTCATGTGGCTTCATCCTTTCAGCTCTCCTATATCATCTTCTCAATTGTTGATGTAGGTTCTATTTTTGTCCCCATCGTCAAGTTGTATAGTCCTTTCCTTCTGAATTGGAATTTTGCCTTGGAATTCCAATCAAAATAATTGTATGGTGTGAGGATTACCACCAAGTTTAACTATAGAATAGGTGTCGTATCCATCTCTCCCACTATTTCTGAAAACCCCTAAAAGTTTTCTCTCATTCTGCAAGTGAAAACTAAGAAATCATTGCAGAAAGGGCACTTAAAGTGAAAATTTGTATCAGTTTCAGGAGATGATCTTCCGAATTACTTTCTGAGAAAACGGTGATGAATTTCACGAAATGGTTGAAAACCCACTTGAATAATGGGTCAATTTACTTCTCTCACAAGTCGTTTCCTCACAAAGTTAATATTTTGGGAGAAATCACTACAGAAAGGTACAACCATACATTTGTATCAGTTTCAGAAGGAGATCTTTCGGCTTCCTTTATGAGAAAATGGTGAATAATTTCGCCAAATGGTTGAAAACCCACTTGCAGAATCGGTCGATTTACTTCCCATAAGGGTTGTTTCCTCATAAGTTAATATTTTGGGAGAAATCATTGTCAAAATGTACGACCATGGATTTTTCTCACTGAAACTCTAATTTTTCTTATTCTTTGGCTTGTATGGCTTGTTCCAAGTAGTGTAGATATGTTACCATGTCAATGTTTCATCGAAACATGCACAGCAGATAAATATAAAGCAAATAGAAAAAAAAATTATCAAGAAAGGAAGAGAAATTCAATATGGAAGAATGAGAAAATATATTCACACTACTCCAATGAGCTGATGATTGATACATAGATGATGATCAATATGATACAATGAATGAGTGGAATACACTTGTATATAGGACATAATATTCCATAATAGCAGAATGCATGCATGCATAATAGCATAATAGTGATGATCTAAAATAGAAAGTATAAAATAGAACTATTCAGTTAAATCCCACTGAACTAGTGTGCCGAAAATAGAAATTTCTCGGACACATATCTCATTGCATACATAATCAAACAAAGAAATTTTTTCATTCTTTAGGAAATTTGTTTTGGTACACGTTTGGAAAAGAGTTAGTTTTTCATGTGCATTTGGATTTCATAAACATTTGCTTGGTAGTTTGGCATCATTTTGCTCCTAGAAATTGAAACCTTGCATAAACTTTGAGTACTTTCTTGTGTTAATAAGAATATAACTCTTCTCCTTCCCTTACATAAAATTCATTGAAAAGGAAGAATTGCATCTCATTATTTTGCATTCTATTGGGTTCGAGTCTCACATATCATCAGTTTCATATATGTGAACCTTTTGAGTAAAAATCCATTAAAATCAACCACGCGCTAATAAAATCCACTAGACATTTATTTTTTTGGCACACCAATAGTGCCACAGGATTAGGGTATTTGGACTAGGAAAAATGAGTAAATCATCCAACACTACTAAACAGACTGTACAACACTAAAGAGTGAACAAATCCAATTTTCGTATAAGCATAGACGGGAACCCCCTCTAACATAGGGGATAAACACTAGGTCACGTGCGGAAAAGCAGCAGATATTACCCCTCCAAAGCTTGACCAATCATAGTGGAAAGAGCGTATATTGGGGGGTTTTCTTGAAGTGTCACTGGTTTCATTTGGTCTCGGTGCTTCGTGAATCTCGAATACATTCAACGTCCTCAGTACTTTTACCGATCCACTTTTGTTTAGTCCTCTAGAAAAATTTCAGACTTTGATATCCTACGCATACATTCGGTCCCGACTATCGACTATAACTGCCTTGAGGATGACTGTGAGTTGCCAACCTTAGTGACATTTCCTAGGTATCTACAAAGGTGATTGTGGGGGGATTCCCACAATACCTGGGGAAGACGTCATATCACACTTTCAATACACTTAGAGGGTGAACCCACGAAAATGATGGTTACCTGCACCAAGAAGGGTTTTTATGTGGAGGTCAGGGTAACTGCTTCTCATTTCTTCACTAGCGCCTTGGCATGTTGCCTTCAGAAGATCCTTGAACCTATTGTTTCTTGGTTGATTTATTTTAGTTTTATTAGGAGTTTGTTTCTCTAATTTTCATAGTTGGCCTTAGGATTGAAGATCTTATAGTATACAAGGTATGGATCCTAAATTTCAGGAACCTCAACACAATGTTTCTTACGAAGGAATTATCGAAGATCAAACTTCTGAGACCAAGAGTGTAGCTCCTTGAAGTGGCCAACACGTAGAAGAACCAGTTACAACCTTCGTAGAAAGAATGGCATCTTATGCAAATCCTCTTTTTACTGATCCACTCAGCCTACCACTCATTGATCCACCGACCACGGGATATATTCATGTCTATTATTCTTACCATTTACCAGTTAGTGCAACCACTATATCATCTTTTGGACTGAACCTACCGACTTTTGGTTTTTCATAAATACTTGATAGTTTACCTTTATCCAAAACTCTTATAGTTGATACTGTTGGTTCTTATTCTTTACTAGGAACATCGATGACCCAGGTAACCCTAAAACAATCGCTTGTGAATACATCTCCCTTCACACCTGGGTCAGGTACTATTATTGCTTTACTATTTCCACATATGCACACATCAAGTGCTTTACTTGTTCATCCCATCGGTCATAAGTTTGGCAGTCAAGTCATTCACACAACCATGGTTACACAAGCTACTCATCCTCCATATCAAAACTTACAGATGAGTATACCCTACATTAGAGGTCAATATTCAATGGGAGCCAACCTTTAGCTGGGCGGAAACCTTCAACCGGAGGGAAAATTTTTATTGGGGGGAAACCTATGTGGTTGCAACATAAACAAGCCTGGGTGAAATCCCCTCCTTCAATTCCTTCTATCCCTACTACCAATGGTGTGTATCCTAGACATCCATATCCAATATTAGTTCTCAATCCTCTGTGGGGTCAACCCAATCCGACGGGAATTCCTTAGCAAGGAACTTTTCCCATCCAATCTGTAAACCCCATGATTCCAACACAGCAACCCCCTTAAACACAGTATATGGTAGGTCCATCGAGCCAACTGAAATACATGGGGGGGACATCAGGTCAATATCAGTATGTAGGAGGTCCTTTTTTTCAATCACAGTACATGGATGGAAAATCATGACAACCACCTTATATGGGTGGACAACATGGGCAGTCACCGTACATGGAGGGACCTTCAGGTCAACCACCATACATGGGAGGACCATTTATTTTTGTCATCTCACTACAACCTTATATGGTCCCACTGGTGTTCCCATGCCACATGGTTACCACCAATATCCACACGATAACCGAAATCTTCCATTTTTGGCTACATTAGATCTGCTAGATATGTCGTGTTTGATAAACGATCCCATTCAACATGCCACGTTTTGGCCCTCCATCCTTGACAAATTATCGTCTGACATCCTGAAATTCGACAGAAAACCTGGGGAAGATCCTAACAATCATGTTATGACTTTCCATTTATGGTGTTCTTCAAACTCTTTGATGGATGACGTTGTTCTTCTGAGGAGTTTTCAGAGAACACTTACAGGTGTAGTAGCCAAATGGTATATTGAGCTACCATGTAACTCCTTTATCGACTATAATTCTCTTTCCATGGATTTCTTGACGCATTTACAGTTGCCTATATAGTACGACACCAATATAGATATTTTCATCTCACTCTGGTAATCCTCTTCCACCCACATATCTGATCATATTCATGAGTGGAGGCAGAAGAGACGGTTGATTAAAGCTCCAATTCCATACCAACACCTCACAGATTGGCTTACAAAGTCGCTCTTTCCACCCATCTCCAGAGATGTTTCTATGGGAGTTGTTTTTATTGAGGAGCAATCTATCAGTCATGTTCAATATTTGGACTTGGTATATTCGCAGTCTGGAAAACTTTATGATCTAATACCCCATGATCCTCGTCCATCAAATGATCTGACAAGACCATCTCTAGAACTAGGTTTCGTTTCGAACACCAAAACTACCTCCACTCTTGCTCAAACCTCTGAGGTGAATGTGGTCCAATCCACTTCATCTCAGCAACCAGGAGATAAGAATAATAACAAGGGTAAATCCAAGAAATCTTCTAACCAGCAGGATACTACAAATATTATTAATACTTAAATGAAAGCTAAATTTCCTTGCATGAATTTTGAGGAATACCCTTACACAAAATATTGCCCTCATCGCGAGGAAGTCGCTAAATTTTTGAAGGGTACCTCTCAACCTACAGTGTTAACTGACCCTTTCCCGGTTCAGCAGCAACATCTGGTTGCACAAAATCCTTCCCCTCCACAAGGGGGAAACGCAAGTCATTCCCACCATGGGGATGCTTCCTCAAGCGTCTCTTAGGTGTATATGTGTAAGGAGACAGTCAAGAAAAATCTTATGACACTCTTACAGGTAATCATGTCAATGGAAAGGCTATCGATCAACCCTCCATGTCCACTCCTCCTCCATCTTCCACCCCTCTTCATATTGAGAAGCCAATTTTTGACGCAGTGTTTCGCCCACCCAAGGGCACAATTCGAAAAGAAACCTTTAATCCAAGTGCCACACCACCCAAAACTACAGTATTGTTGAAGATTTGGTTCAAGCACCTTGTCCTATGTCATCCCTTGAAGTTCTACAGAACTTTCCAAGTCAATGTAGAACCCCGTTGTCAACCATTGGAGATATGGATCCAGAGGAATCAAATCTGATTAAATTTAATCTCGAATATTTTAAGGAGAGGCTCTCACACCCCCTAGCATTCCAAATTCAAATTTTGGTTGGTGGAAAGAACATCCATCGCACTGTTTTGGATGAAGGAGCCTCCATCGGTGTCATTTCTTTGTCTTGTTGGAGATCCATTGGTTCTCCTAAAATTAACCAGTCTCCTACCACCCTTAAACCATTTGATGGACATGGTTTCCAACCTCACAGACTCTTGCAATCTTTATCGTTGACATTGAAGGGTAAAACCATTTTGGTCGATATTGAAGTGGTTGTCACGCCCCTAGATGATAATTTTTTACGTGTTCACAGTTGGTTCTATGCGATGACTATCGTTGCATATTCAATATTTTTTATTTTACAAATTCCCCATCAAGGGAAAGCTGTCATTGTTGACCAACTTGACTATTGCACTTCAGATCTCTACAATTATGCAGCAAATAATGTCTCTTTTCTAGGTTCTAGCCTTGGGTATGAGAGTGTAGGAGTAGTTCTCCTTAAATATTCCTCACTCATGGGGATTTTTCCTTTGCCTCCTCCTGACACCCCGCATGTTTCCACGTTAAATATGATTTCGAATCAGGTGCAACAATCCCTAGAATCAATTGATCCTTTGGTAGTACCTAGTCTTTACAAGCATAATTCATTGTCTCTATCAAGCTCGTTAAAAAATGAAATAGACCCCCCTCCATTTGAGTCGATTATTCCTTTGTATCGAAAAATTGAATCTTATTTTCCTCCACCTATTAGTTCTCTCTCTTCTTCCCATCTAGAGAACATATTCCTATAAATAGCTAGAAGTCTAAAAAAGTGAAGAATAAGAGTCGACGAAGGAAATGACACTTGGGGGGAAATCCTCCATCCTCTGGACATCATGTTGGAGTGAAGCCACTAGCTTCTACCATGCAGAATAGGGGGGAAATACCTCTAGAGAGACACACTACGAGGAGTGATTCTCGCTTGGGGGTCGTTCCCATCATAACGTAGTATTTTTTTCTAGAACAATCTTATTCTTTGTTCTTTCTCATGCTCGTAAATACATGAGAATAGGTTGTCGAGCTTAGTATTTTTTGTTTCTCATTCTTGTTAATACATGAGAATAGGTTAATGAGTATACTTTTATCTCTTTTTCAGACTCGTGAAATATATATGAAAAAGGAACTCTTTGGAGTCTCCTTTAATTTCTTTTTAGACTCCCTAAACATGAAAATATTGTCGAGTGAGCTTGTTTCCTTTCACACTCGTTAAAAGGTTTGAAAGGGCATCTTTCGAGTGGTAGTTTACCCCTTTTTCGGCCTCATAATACTAACTATGAAAAAGATATACTCTATTCAAGCATGACTAGAAGGGTTCTCCCTTGTATTGTTTTACACTTTTGGGGGGCTTGGGAGACTAAATTTACAAAAACGTCACCCATGCAGTCGTCTTTAAGTTCTTTTCAGACTCTCTAAACGTGAAAAACCATCGGTTTTACCTTCTTTGGGCTCATAAAATTATGCATTGAAGGACCTATATGGGACCAAACTCCAAGACCCATATGGCACTGAAGCCCTCCTTCTTTAGGTTCGCTAAACATATGTCGAGGGACTCATCGAAGATGAGATATACCAAGCATCTAGTGTCCTCCTAAAGCTCGTTAAAAAACAAAAAGGTAATAACCAATCATGGTGGGAGGTGTTACCGTTCTCTAAACTCCGTTCAGCTAAGAAGACGAATGACAGAGGCAACCTACAAACCAACTTTGAGGTCAGAAGCTAGCTTTTCCGACCTGGAGAGGGATATCTTTGAGACTTTGTCTCTGTACAGGGTATGGCTTTAAACTGTCAGCTAGATTTAACACTTTTTTACGATATTTCTGGTTCTATTAGCGAAAGAAAGCAAGACCTTGGGCTATGGAGTCAATTTAAGAAAACGATAGAAACAAATGACTTAGTGACTGAAATTGAGAGGATAAAGGCTAAGTAGGCAACAATCTTTCAGTTAAAAATAGTTTTGTGTGGTAAGAGAAAAACACATGAAGCAACTCGGAGCACCGTTGGGGATGAATTCGGAGTTCGCTTAGAAGAAACACAATCATCTAAATGGCGCGAATCTAGAGCACCGCGCGGTGATTTCTAGATTCGAAATCACGTTCTGATTTAGACAGAATATAGATATGAATCTAAATAAAATAGGAAAGCATGTACACAAAGAGAGAGTACAATACATCAATCAGCTACAATTAGAATCTTTTCGTCAAAGCTCCGGTACTTTTGCATTAAGTTTCAATCGAGTTCAAAAGCTACATTCAATAGTCAATGTCTACATTATTTTTCCAACCAACCACTTTTACATGAAAATGATCCCCATATATAGAAAACTAATGTCACCCTCGGCTGCTAGGGTTGAACTACTCTCTCCTAGAATCATGGATCCGATTTCTTTGAAAGAAAACAATAACTTCAACAGATTTACTAAAAATAGAAAACCCGACTTTGCCAAATTATACTCATAACCGAAATATTATTTACAATCATTGATCATGATCAAAATTAGAACATATGGTTGTGATAATTCATCATGTGCATTTCTGGACACTCTGTCACCCCTGCACAACAAGTCTACTACGCAACAGTAACCTACAGCAAAAACGCAACGGATTGCGCAGCAAACTGAGAAAATAGGTGTTAATAATGACATCATATATCACGAATAAAACACTATTTTTCAAAAATGAGAGAGGGTTTTGTAGGTAATATTGTTATAAAGAAAAACCTCTCTCGGTTTCTTGAAATTCGTCTCCATATGGTTGTAATATGTGTCGCAACAACATGTCTCGGACAAGAAATCATGAAAACTGAAAAATAGGGCTCAAAGATTCCTTTGAAAATCTCAAAATATGAAATGGTTTTAAAATATTAGAGAGGTTTTTATTATTTTGTTTGTCCTCAACAAAACCCTCTCTGGTATTTTCAAAATTCCTCTCCATTTGGTCAGAAAGGGATATTGAAGTTGACTACTAAACCAGTCATTTGTGTAGCATGCCCTGTAGCTTGTGCGCAGGAAAATCCTATTGTAACAACCTACTCTACGCGAAATCATCCTATGTGCGAAAAACTCCTTTATGCGACATCATCCTATATGTGACAACATCCTATATGCAACAACATCCTATGCATGACAACATCTGTTGCACGATAGCATCCTATGCGTGACAACATCCTCTACACGACATCATCTTATGCGCAACAACATCCTATGCGTGACAGGGTCCTTTGCGTGACATCATCCTCTATGTGAAATCATCCTTTGTGTGACAACATTCTCTGCATGACATCATCCTCTATGTGACAACGTCCTTTGCGCGACAGCATCCTCTGCACGACAGTGTCCTTACGCGATAGCATCCTCTGTGTGACAACATCCTCTATGCGACAACATTCTCTGAACGATAGCATCCTCTGTGCAACAACATCCTATGTGCGACAACATCCTCTATGTGACAACATTATCTGCGCGACAGCATCCTTTGCGTGACATCATCCTCTACATGACAGTGTCCTTTGTACGACAGCATCCTCTGCGCGACAACATCCTCTGAGAGACAACATCCTTTGTGCGACAACATTCTCTACAAGACAGCATCCTCTGCACGACAGCATCATATGCGCGACAATATCCTCTGTGGGACAACATTCTCTGCGTGACAGCATCCTCTATGCAATGCGTAGAAAATTTTGCAGCATGCAGTTGCAAATGGAAATGGAAATAATAAATGACAAAGCTTCCCTTTGAAACCAACCCTTGGAGATGTTAGGTGATATCGGTCATAAAAATAATATTGGTGCTAACAGACATGACTTTGAAAAATGCTGACAAACCTCTAGCCTTAGCTATGAAAATTATTGTGCTAATAGTTGGCTCCAATGGGGATGTTATCCTCCCTGTGAGGTAGCAAAGAACAGTAGACCAAGTGCCTTATCCATTAGGTTGTTCCCAAACCATTGAAAAATATGCTCTGAGCCGTCACCTGTATCCACTAAAAATCCAAAATTGTATGTGCTCCAAATTGAAATATGGAAACTATTGAAAATGAAAACTATAGATTGCTGAAAGAAATAATCGTAGAACCAAGCTTATTCATACTCCTACCTACCCTACTTTACTAATCACAAATTCCAAATCAAGTAATCCCATATTTCCAATGAAGCCAGTCAAGCAAATGGTTTCTTGACTGCAGCTTGCTTTCAGCTCCTCTAGTCATAAAGTCAAGACAGAAATATGACAAGGTATCCCACCATTTGAAACTGTCCTCATGTTCAAACATTACATAGCTCATTTCGATTGAATATTTTAGCAAATTTGCAAAAGGATCTTTGAGAGGAGAAACAACTATCACTTATTTATGACCAACATTGAGATCATATTTAAATGGTTCTTTCTGACTATTCACATTGTCCATGTCATAAAAACGTTTTTGAACAACATCTTTATTTTGACATGAGGACTGTTTGCTGACTGAAGATTCATTTTCTATTGGCAGGATGAACTTTGGACTACTAACCTCGGGCCTGAGATCATAGTGCTTGTAACAGTGAGCCATGGAAGCCTCATACCCTCTTTTATATTGTTCTGAAAGATTTAATAGTGCTTCATCTATCTTCAATTCATATTGTTCTTGTTCTTGGTCAGAAAATTCTTCCAAAGGAGATGAATCTTGGCATATCCATTGTGCTTCTTGTTCTATCTCAAGTTCCATAATAATATTCTATAAACATTCTAACTTATCTTCTTGACTAAAGATATGACAGGAATCCAAATAAGATAATAATGAAGAACGAATATCTCCACACCAATAATGCTTAGGAGACATATCAATCCAATTTCTGAAATTTTGAAGAGAAACAAGGTCTACCACCAACCTTGTTTTTTTTCTTGATGAAGTACCTGGATCAAAAGCCAAGATTTCCATTCTAAAGCCAAGAAACTATTCATACCTCGAGCTCTTTGAACAATGAAGTCACCATGAAAACTTTAGCTCTGGATTCTTATGTTAGTGGAATCACCTTCAAACTGATTTTTTGATGTGTGGAGTCACCATAGTAGAAATACAACCAATACGTGACTAAGTCTCTACTACTCTCAGACCTTAGAACTAAAACAATGTCATTCTTCTCGAGGAAAATAATAGCAATCATCCCCGACAACAGCGCCAGAATGTTAGCGCTCTGTAAACTTCATTCGGTTGATAAAATGAATGACAGAGGAAACCTACAAACCAACTTTGAGGCTGGAAACTAGCCTTTCCGACCTGGAGAGGGCTCTCTCTAAGACTTTGTCTCTGTACAAGCTATGGCTTTAAACTGTTAGCTAGATTTAACACTTTTTTACGATATTTTTGGTTCTATTGGTGAAAGAAGGCAAGACCTTGCACTATGGAGTCAATTTAAGAAAACGATAGAAACATATGACTTAGTGACTTAACTTGAGAGGATAAAGGCTAAGTACAAAATAGTCTTTCAATTAAAAATCATTGTGTGTGGTGAGAGAAAAACACATGAAGCAACTCGAAGCAGCGTTGGGGATGAATTCAGAGTTTTCTTAGAAGAAACACAGTCGTCTAAATGGTGCATATCTAGAGCACCGCGCGACGAATTCTAGATTTGAAATCATGTTCCAATTTAGATGTAATATAGATATGAATATAAAGAAAACATGAAATCACGTACGCAAAGAGAGAGTACAATACATCAAACTACTACAATTAGAATCTTTTCTTCAAAGATCCAGGACTTGTGCATTAAGTTTCAATCGAGTTCAAAAGCTACATTCAATAGTCACTATCTACACTATTCTTCCAACCAACCTATTTTACATGAAAATGATCCCCATATATAGAAAACTAATGTCACCCTTGGATGCTATGGTCGAACTACTCTCTCCTAGAATCATGGATCTAATTTCTTTGAAAGAAAACAATAACTTCAAGGGATTTACTAAAAATAGAAAACCTGACTTTGCCAAATCATAATCGTAACTGAAATATTATTTACAATCATTTATCATGATCAAAATTTGACCATATGGTTGTGATAATTCATCATGTTCATTGTTGGACACTCTGTCACCCCTGCACAACAAGTCTTCTATGCAATAGTAACCTACAGCAAAAACGCAACGGATTGTGCAGCAAACTGGGAAAATAGGTGTTAATATTGACGTCATATCTCACGAATAAAAAACTATTTTTCAAAACTAAGAGAGGTTTTTTCAGGTAATATTGTTATAAAAAAAAACCTCTCTCTATTTCTTGAAATTTGTCTCCATATGGCCATAATATGTGTCTCAATAACATGTCTCGGACAAGAAATCATGAAAACTGAAAAATAGGGCTCAAAGATTCCTTCGAATCTCCCAAAATATGAAACAGTTTTGAAATATGAGAGAGGTTTTTATTATTTGGTTTGTTCTCGAAAGAAAATCTCAGGAATTTTCAAAATTCCTCTCCATTTGGTCATAAAGTGATCTTTAAGTTGACTATTAAACCAGTCATTTGTCCAGCGCGATCTATAGCATGTGCACATGACAATTCTATGTGTGACAACCTCCTCTATGTGATAGCATCCTATATGGGACAACCTCCTATACACAAAAAAATCCTATATGTGATATCATCCTATGCGCAATAACATCCTCTGCGTGACAACATCCTATGCGCGATAACATCCTATGCGTGACAACATCCTATGCGCGACAACATCCTCTATGCGACAACATCATCTGCGCAACAACGTCCTTTGCATGACAGCATCCTCTACGTGAAAACATCCTTTGTGTGGTAGCATTCTTTGCGTGACAGCATCCTCTACACAATAGTGTCCTTTGTGTGACAGCATCCTCTGTGCGACAGCGTCCTTTGCGCGATAGCATCCTCTGCGCGACAACATACTCTGCACGACAACATCCTCTGCACGACAATGTCCTTTGCATGAAAACATTCTCTGCATGATAGCATCCTCTACGCAACAGCATCCTATGTTCGAAAACATCCTCTACGCGACAACATTCTCTGTGCAACAACATCCTTTGCACGACAACATCCTCTACGCGACAGCGTTCTTTGCGCGACAGCATCCTCTGCATGACAGCATCCTCTGCGTGACAGCTTCCTTTGCGCGACTACATTCTCTGCACGACAGCATCCTCTACAGGATAGAATCCTATGCGCAAAAACATCCTATGCACAACAACATTCTTTGAGCAGTGCGTAGCAAATTTTGCAGTGCGTAGTGAATTTTGCAGCGTGCAGTTGCAAATGGAAATGGAAATAATAAATCATAAAGATTCCCTTTGAAACCGATCCTTGGATATGTTAGATGATGTCGGGCATAAAAAAAATATTGGTGTTAACAGGCATGACTTTGCAAACTGCTGACAAACCTCTAGCCTTAGCTATGAAAATCATGGTGCTAACAGGGGGGAAATTGAAAGAAGTGGGTCAAATTTTTTGGAATCCATTATGGCAGTTATTGTTGTCCCCCTTGAACATGGAACTTGTTTGTGTCTTGTCTTACAGTTGGTTAATTTTCTTCTCTATGATTCATACCAATCCCATGTCCCTTTATACTTTTTATTTCCAGTCAAAGAGTGCTCTTATTGTCATCACATTATGTTCTTGGTACTCATCAATTCAATGTTTCCAAGTCATTTTTCGTGCCTCACAATGTTCAACGGAACTTTCATTCCAAACCAACCATATGCAGTATTACCTGTTCCCATGCCTGTGCCATTCCATACTCATTTAATCCACCATCTCACATCACTTTATTGTGTTAGTTTCATGTCGATGATGGAGGATACATCAAGTCCCTCCTTCAATGATTCTTTTCATGTCGACTTCAACACACCATCCGGGAGTTAGAGTTAGAAACAAATTAGTACCTTGGAACCTGCATGCCATAGTGGAAGGCCTCCTCGCTTCCGATAGTAGGTTTACACCATTGACCTATGATTGGATGATTCCACAAATGTTCAACCTCATTTAATTTTTTCACATTCACTGGAATGTACTAAAGGTACCTTGGGAATCATTATCAACATTAGTGATTTCCCTCGCACTTGTTAACGGTATACCTCAATGACGGGTAATCAACTGGTTTCAACCATGTTCGACATCAAGACATTTATTCACATGGATAGAATCATACCATCTCGAGATAGAGATGAAGACCCTGGTTTGAGCGCTTTCTATGTCCGATGCTTTTCCCAGGCTGGGATGGAGATCATCTGAGCATGTAAAATATTTTAGTACAATCACGATGCTGGAAATCTTACTGATAAATATATTGTCACATAGATCAACATTGTATTGATATGTGGCTATGTTTTTTCTTCTTGTAGATCCACTGTGTATTTTTTTGGTTGCGATCACTTCATGTCATGGAGGTATGGATCCACAATGTATCTTTGGTGGCCATATCCTTAGTCAATATTCTCATGGATCCACAGTATATTGATCAGGTTCATGCTTTGAGTCAAATCATATTCCAAGCATAGGTATTCCTACCTCGGGAATGAAAAAATATATTTATATTGTTTGATGGTTGTTTGCAGCTTCTTCCAAGTTCGCCTACTCTAGCACCCTTGCATTGAAAAATTTGTAAAGTGTTTCGGCCATCCGTTTCTCTACTAACCTCAGACTTTAGGGGGAATCTATTACACACCAAAATGTTACACCTATTTACACCTAAGTGTCGCAAGTGTCGTATGGACCTTACTAAGTGTCGCATGCAATTTTTCAAGTGTCGTATGCACCTTAATGAGTGTTGCATGCACTTTACTAAGTGTCACAACACATTGACACCATGAAAGAACATTTGTCACAATCCCTAGTCAATGTGGAGGACAAATATATCATACGAAGGCCAAAATACTATGTGCACATGAATTATTCATTATTATTCATAAAAAGGAAATTAATTTAGTGTGAGAATCCACCTCACATTTAATTTCCTAATATCAAGGATAAGTTGAGAATCTCATGGATGGTTGAGATATTTTCTCAAACCAATATCCTAATTTGATGGATCTTGAGAGATATTTCCTCCTTAAAATCCTTGAGAGATATTTTCTCCCTAAAATCCTTGAGAGATATTTTCTCCCTAAATATCTTGGAGATCCCAATTTAGTGAATCTAGTGAGTGATCTTCTCCATGGTGGCTAAGCCTCCAAATCCTATATAATGAGGGCATTCCAAGGTGAAAGGGGAATATTTTAGGTGTCAAACCTTTGATCCTGGAAGAAATAATTCATTAAAGTATCAGTATTTTGATCTCAATATTTTCATGCAAGGGCTAGGTGAGGAGATCTTGGAGAAGATTGCAGCAACATCAACTTGATTTGTGAGTTCCTTATTTTGGATTTCAATTAATATTAACTTGGTGTATTCCTTTCATTATGATTTTTTATTGTAATTTCAATGGTTAAGTCAAATTGGGTATAGATATATATGTTTTATCTAATCACATAAAGTAGGAGAAAGGATTTCTTTGTTGTTCATCGCAGGTCCCAACTCGTGCTAAGGAACTTGGAGATCAATCCTAAATATTAGAGCAGCGAGGACAAATGTCGAAACAATATACATCACATTATTTCTCTTTTGCATTCTGATTGGTTATGAACTATATCTATAAGGAAAGTAGCAACCAATTGTTTACTTTTGTCTTTGGACCAAAGAAGGGGTCTTGGTCCAAAGGGGAGCTTAACCTGTCTACATGGTAAGATTTTTCATAACACATTGGAAGTAGTGAACCTATGGAAACCCCCAATAGAAGGATAATGGAAAAAAAGGGAGGAATTACATTAATAAAATTCTCAATCCAATAAGTATAAATTTGGGTTCCAAAACTAGGTTAAATATTGTAATGGAACTGGAAGACAAATAAGTAGTTGGTCATTTTCTAGGAAAGAAGATTTCATGCGAGTGTTTAAAGGACTTGATGAGGTTAAATTTTGAATCTATGGTGTGTTATGTGCCCTATGTTACCCATATTTTTGGCAGGGCTATTCACATGCATTTTGATGAGAAGGACAGTTTTTTTTACATGGCATGACACTTCTTGGGTAATCAACTTCATTCTAATTTTGGGGAATTTTTACTTTTTTCAAGGAATGTCACATGTCCTTTGGATTTGATCACACCTTCTAAAGCATTTTGGGGATATTGATGCATACATGGACATCCTTGTCACATTCCATGTGGAAGATCCTGAAAATATCTCTCTATTTGAAATTTATCAAGTTGTTTCATACCTGACTTAAAGGTTGATCCATCCACTTGGAAATCACTATGTGGGTTGGGGGTTATATGACCAATACTATGAAATAAAGGGGCCATATTCATGCTTCATATAAGTACCTTGTATTGAGTACTATACATGTATATCCCTTGGAGGAATCCTTAGTTGAGTTATGAGCATTGTTGCATTTGATTGGAGGGCTTACCCCACATGAGAGACCTTATGACTTGTGGAGGAATCTTACTTGAGACGAGGAAAATTTATTTTCTTAAAGACATGATTTTTGAGCTAATTTCAAGGATTTGTACACCTTTTGGACCTTATTCACCCACTTAATGAGGTCATACCACCATTATAGCATGAACGTTGGGTTACCTTTTGATTCGGATGACACTCTACCACATATTTTGAAGCTTGGTCCACACTTCTTCAAGTGAATATTGAACATATACATCAAGTCACCACCTTTGGAGGCTATACATGGCACCTTGAGGGATTCATGCACCCTCCTTTGGAGAAGATGACCTTTTGTTGGTATTTTTACTTCATCTTCTACATTTTATATGTGGCTTGACCACTTTTATATGATTATTGTTTTAGATTACTCAGTTGTAGTTTTGTTTTTCTTAGTCTATATCTAAGGAAGAACATGAGATATTATTATTTTATTGTAAAGAAAGTTTAGCATCATCTATCTAAAGAGATTCCCTTCCTAATATGTACTCATGGTTGGATAATTGGCAGTTATCTCTTTTTGGAGCCTAATCGATATATATTTCTTGGAGCATTTACGGTGTTAAGGGTTCTTTCTTTGTGGATGAATGTTGTCAACTCTTGAAGCTTTTCCTACTTGGTTTTGATTCGGTGCATAAAGATTAATGGTGGAATTTTTCAAGTCTTCTACAAGCATTTCAATATCAATCCATAGAAGTATATCAAGTATCACGTGGAAGGAATAACTTTAGGGCTTCTCCTCATTCTTCCTTTATTGATTTGGTGAGTGTTTGATACCATGCTTTGTTCTTCCTTATGGTTCCTTGGCTGAAGTATTAAGTGATTTCATCAAGCAATAGTTGATTTTGGATGGTGAAGGTTGTATTCCATTGAAGCCCCTTATTGTATACCTTTAATCCATTGTTGATCTTGATCGGGTGAGGGATTACTTAGCCTCTTAGTTCTAGTCTCAAACCCTAATCCTTGAAGACTATAAACCAACCCATTAGAGGGTTTTCTTCTTGACCTCATTTACCATTTGATTCACCTTGAATATTTTTCCCTAGTTGGATTTGGCATTGATCTTAATGTCCCTCCATCACTTTTCTAAAAACTCTAAAAAAGTACAAACTTCGTTTTACTAAGGCTACTCCCAATGTCACCTTGTGATTCATTGCTTGGTCTTAGTAATCCTAGTAGGGAATATTCCCCTTGAGCCAAAGAAGAGATGACCTAAATCTGCAGAGGATAGGTTGCTAAGGTGACAATGGTGACCTTCCTATAGTTTTCCCTCAGATTGTAACTTTTGGATTAAGGATTTCATCATTACGTACAATTTGGGCGGTAACACCCCACATAATGACCTTGGAAAAGGGATGGTTGGTTTGGGTTTTTAACTTAGTTCAAGAGGAAAATAAAGTACTACAAATTAGGTGGAAATGGGGTTCCCAAAATCCTTTCCTAAAGAAGTGGCATGTCAACTTTGATGCCAAAATGACTCAAATGGACATACTTCCTGTATGGGTTAAAATACTTGGTATACCTCTTGTTTTATGGTCATAGGATGTATTTGCAGAAATAGGAAACTCCATTGGTTTGTATTATGAAGATTATTTATCTTTCTAGGACACTAGATACTTCAAGATGGCCAAAATATTGGTGGGCATTGAAACTAGCAAAGGCATGGAAAAGGATTTGCTTATTTAGAGAGGTAAACACCATTATCAGTTAACTCTTAATTATGAAGGTGTTGTGTCATGAACCAAAAACCCTCCTTTTTCTTGTATTTTCTTCTTGAAAATCCTCTCCAAGAAGATGGATCTCCTTTAAGCTTCTTTGAAAAATCATTGAATTGAATTTTTCCTAATAATTGAGCATGGTTACTCCTCCCTCTACACAGGTCACTTTAAATTTGCTTGGTCTGGTCGAGATTGCATTTTGGTTTTTTGACACTTAAGAAAATTTTAAAGATTAGTTTTTTTACTATCAGACAAGTTATTTTAAACTCCTCCAGTGTACACCATAGGAGTTCCCTCCAACTGTTCTAGTATCTACTCGAGCACTTCCTTCAAATTTATCTAAAATACTAAAATTATAATGTGAATTTATACCAACTCCTCTAGTCAAATCAAAGGAGTTCCTATCTTACCCTCTGATGCCCATTGATGCACTTTATACAAATTCCTCTGGTATAAATC
Source organism: Picea sitchensis (assembly GCA_010110895.2). Classification (NCBI taxonomy): domain Eukaryota; kingdom Viridiplantae; phylum Streptophyta; class Pinopsida; order Pinales; family Pinaceae; genus Picea; species Picea sitchensis. The sequence continues at coordinate 132,872 of SNQJ01S0020989.1, read as the reverse complement.
GGAGGCTTTCCCATGAAGTCTTATGGTGTATACTAGATAAATTCCCTCCAACATCATCAGTACTATCCTCTAAATCCTCTCGACCATGTGCTCAGCGGCTATAAAAGGGACGTTGCCATTCAAATGTTTCACTATTGTTTCTATCGAGTTCTCAATACTATTGATGATCAAAGCGTCGAGCGACTCTTACTTTCGAGCTTGTAAACTGCGAAGTATCCTCATCATTTCTACATACAGTTACCCACATGGTGACAAGTGCTAGGTATTCCCTGGGCACTTCCTCTCTCCAAATTTATAGGGTTAGGGTTTCATTTTTTTTCTTCTTTATGAGTAAACTTCTATTTTATCGATTGCCTGCTTTAAAACCCTACCTCGTTGCCAAACTTTTTTCTATGACTTCCTCCTTTCGTGCGCTAATATTCTAGCGAAGAAATCATACCTCAACTCCTCATTGCCTTAACCTCCACATGAACCCTATAGACCCTACTTTATTGTAACTTATAATCACTCCAATATGAATTAAACCTATGGTTTCTCTCTAGATTGGGTAAACTTTATGCAAAGTCCATCTCCATTGTTACTTTTCCTACGCCACCAAATCACAAAGCATCGAAACCATTCTCACCCTATCTATCTTCCACTCCCACCTTTATCCTCCAATATTTTACAATTCAAGATAGGAAAAGTGTGATATCCAACGATTCTCCCTCGAGAAGTCATTACTCAAGCCTTAAAGCTTGAACAGGGAAACCTTCCTTAGGATTTAAGTTCCTTCGAAAAACCTTGGAAACTAGAGAACTTAACTATCTTATCATCGGTGCCTACCAGAGAGTTAATCATGAAGAGATCTATGTTGATATTTGTGTACCTTGGGAAGTGGTCTCCTAGTGTTTGTGAGCCTCTAAACACAAGTGGGAAATATTATGTACCTTGTACTTTATGTCTAATTTCACTTTAACTTAGGAGATTTAAGTCAAAAGTGAAATTTGGTCATTTTAGCCTAAAATGACTATTAATTCACTTTGTGGGTGAATTAGGAGAATTAAAGTGAACTTAGGGAACTTAACCCAAAGTGGGTTTGTGAGTGAGATTATTATGGGATTATCTCAACCTTTCATTAGAGATGGGATGGGATGATCTCACCCATCCATCTTTTAGGTTTCCTTATGGAGGTTCAAGAGGGGTGCATAGGGTAAGGAGAGGCTCATTCACACTTATGTTCACTTGGAGTGTTTGAGAGAGAGAATTGAGGTGAGGATGGAGGATATCGTTGAGGGAAGCTTGGGAACATCCTCTCATGGAGGAATCGTGGAGGATTAGGCCCTCTTTTATTTGTGGTAGTGTTTCTTGCTTGGAAGATGGCACACTCTAGGAGGAGGGCGCATCTATAGTAGGGAGGTGTTTTAGTGGTCAGATTGCTTTGAGGTTAGATTCAATGGAGAGGTAGCACAAAATAGCATGTTTGTGTGCAAGGGTTTCTTCACCAAAGATTCAAAGAGAAAGGGAGCTTCACATCAGTGGATTGGAAAAAATTTGAGGAGGGCGCACCATGCTTGGGTGCATCTTTCATTGTTGTACTTGTGTTGCATCTTCAGAGAAGTTTTTATTGTATCAAGTTCATTTGTTTCATGTACTTGTTGTACTCCACCTTATTCTCCCCACATATATAGACTTATATTCCAAACTGGTTTTCCCCGGGGGGGTTTTATCTAGGGTCATTTTGACCAAAAATACATGTGTTCGTTTTCATGTATGTTGCAGTAAACATCTAGCGCTGTGTTACATATTTTATGGTATGCATGTGCTAACATGTTGGTGACTAAAAATACATGCTAGAGCACCTAAAAGCCTATGCAATCATAACTAAATAGCAATGAATTTCTTGATATGTTTGTTAATTTAAAACAGCAGCAAACAAGTGTGTGAAAACAGAAACTTAGATTCGTCTTGAGGTCAAAGACAGACCTAGATGGAAACCTGTTAGGACCTCATAAAATATTCATGGTATCAGAGCTTGGTGGCTTATTTTTGTTGATTTCTGGACAGCATTTTGTGGACATTCCTAGACAGCTTTTGGGCAGATTTTGTGGACATGCATTGACAGTGTTTAGTGGCAGCTTGTTGGAAGAATTTTAGAGGAAAGTTGTAGAAAAGTTGGTGGAAATTTGATCAGCCTCTTTTCACACCTACTTGCTAGGAGTGAGGCTAATTTTCTATGGCCTCTTTTCACACCTATATTGTTAGGAGTGAGGTTGTTGTTCAACTGCCTCTTTTCACACCTGTGTTGATAGGAGTGAGGCAGCGTTCCTTTTCAGTTGCAGCATCAAAGTGAGTGTAGTGGGAATTCATGTCAGCATCACAGATGCATGTGGAGGATAGGCTATCCAGAGTTAGAAAATGGCCTCCTTGGAAGGCCAGGATTGTCTTTGTCCTAGAGGGCCCAGAACTATGGGATATAATTGAGGCTCATGTTGTTGTTCCTCTTGCTACTGCTCATGTCTTGTTAGCATAGTTCAAAAAGAGGAACAACAAGGAAAAGAGAACTATGTGAGATGTAGTGAGGGATCACATTATACCCCAATTGAATGGTAAAGACTATGCATTTGAGATGTGGGCATCCTTGTGCAAGATTTACCAGAGCTCTAACCAGAACCAGAAGATGGTTATGTTTGATTTGATTGACTCAGGGGAATTTATATGCTCAAGAATGAGTCGATTACTTCTTACCTTGGAATATTCACTCATATCATAGATGATCTTGCAGCCATTGGAGAGATAGTGGACCCAGACTCTATTGTGAGGACAACCTTAAACAACTTTACCAAACCATGGGGTCCATTTGTTCGAGGCATTGTTGCCCGAGAGATCATGCCTACTTGGGAGAGACTTTGGGATGATTTCGTCCAGGAGGATACGAGACTCACATCAGATACTTCTGGACAGCAACAGACATTGCAGGGTGATGAGGATCTTTCTCTTTGGACAAAGGGAAAGAAGAAGGTCGGCAAGGGAGCTTAACAGGGTCCCAAGTTTGGGGCCATGCCACAGGGAGAGAGTAGTAGTGGGAAGAAGAGAGATATGAGAAAAATGAAGTGCTTTGTTTGTAAGAATATGGGGCATTATGTTGGAAAGTGTCCCAACAGGATGAAGAAGAAAGGTGGTATGGAAACTACAGTAGAGGAGTCAGAGTTTCAGACATTGTTTGAGAGGGAGTGTGCCTTCCTCATTTGTTGCACTTCAGTTGAGACGACACCCAGTATCTGGTACATAGACAACGGGACTTTGATCCACATGACTAGTGTGAGGGATAATTTGACTGATCTCAGAGACACAGAGGTCAGGATGGAGATTTCTCTTGGTGATGACACCTTGGTCAGAGTTTTTGGGATTGGAATTGTTACCTTTTAGAGAGACGGCATGCCACCTATTTCGTTCAGGGATGTTATCTACGTCCCTCGGCTGAAGAATAATTTGACTTCAATTTCCACCCTCCAAGATAGGGGTATTGAGGTGTCCTTTGGAGGGACAAAGGTCCTCATACACCCTAAGGGTTAATGTATCACCTCAAGGAAGGTGATTGGAGTGAGGGATGGGAAACTATTCAAATTGATTTTTCAACCACTTCATGCTTTGGCAATGAGTAGCGACAACAACAGTTAGTTATGTGAGTTATGGAATTGGAGGATGGATCACCTTCACCATGGGGCTCTTGGAGGACTAAGAGAGGTTCTGAAAGGAGTGACACAACTTATTTTAGAGCATCAGGATGTGTGTAGAGGGTGTGCACTTGGTAAGTTTACCAAGGCTTCTTTTCCCAGCAGTGACACTAAGTCAGTTGGGGTATTGGATTTAGTACACACAGATGTGTGTGGGCCCATGTCTCAGGCGTCCTTGAGTGTTCCAACATACTATCTCACATTCATTGACGACTACTCAAGGATGATCCGGATTTTATGAGAAGAAAAAAATGAATACAGATTATTAAAATATGCTTAACACAGAATAACATAGATACAGTAAAATTGGTTTTCTATTCAATAAGGAAATAAGTTGAAACTGTAAAATGCAGCTGAAAACAAGCTTGTTGGAATGGTGTTGGCTTATCTCTGAGAATATATGTGACAAACGCGCTCATTTGCAAGAAGATGATTACAATGAGGCTCTGAAGGCCTTTTTAAAATAAACAGGAATGTCAAAAACCCTAGACATCCAAAAACCTAACCCTAGGAGATGAAGCACCAAAAGTCATGTGGGCCCCGTTTAGGTAAGTTAGTACATTAACTTCCTGGGGTCATAACTTTTGCATACGATCTTCGTTTTAGGTGCACAATAGCCCGTTGGAAACGTCTAACCGAGAAGAACGATTTTCCATTGGCCTAGGTGATTTCCCCAAAAAAACATCATTTAGGGCCTCAAAAATGACCCTGGAAGTTTGGAACCCGAAAAACTGCCAAGGTCAAAAATTGTTTTTCGAGCCAGTGAAATAGGTGGGTGGCCACCGATATCCACCTGGATCAAAGGAAGACTTGGATCTATTTCCTAAAGATGAAGAGTGAGGTCTTCAAGAGGTTCCAACAGTTCAAATCTTTTGTGGAGAACCAGATAGGAAAGAGGATCAAGGTCTTGTGGTAAGATAACGGAGGTGAGTATTCCTCTAATCAGTTTGTAAACTTGTGTGCCCATGATGGGATTAGAAGACAAATGATTGTTCCTTACAAACCCCAGCAGAACAGGGTTTTCGAGAGGAAGAATAGGGTGATCACAGGTGCAGCGAGATCTATGTTGCATGATCAGAGTTTGCCTCTTTACCTCTGGGCAGAGGTGAGTTCTACTGCAATTTATCTGCAGAATAGGAGTCCCCACAGGATTTTGGGGAAGATGACTCCTAAAGAGGCCTTCACTGGTAGGAGGTCCGATGTTGAGCACATCAGGATTTTTGGGTGCTTGACCTATTCTCATGTCCCCTCATAGAAGAGAACAAAGCTAGACCCCACAACCCAGCGGGGGATTCTAGTTGGATACTCAGATGTCTCTAAAGCCTACCGGATTTACATTCCATCACTACGGAGAGTGGTGGTGAGCATAGATGTCATATTTGAGGAGGGTATGGATTTTCATAGATCTCTTGAGTTGAGATTCAATGTTGAGGATGATGCAGAGGCACAAATTGATGTCTCAAAGGGAGCACAGCCTCACGTTTCTAGTACGCCAGTTTCAGGGGTGACAAGGTCACCTTGTAGAGGCTTCAAGATCTCAGAGTATTGAGACTAGACCTGAGGTGGATATTCTTGGACAGGGATATCTTACTTCTCCTTTGACTACTTCAGGGAAGAGGAAACCGAGATGGTTTCAGGAGACCCTGAAGGAAGCCAAGGAGAACGTAGGATATCCCAAGAGACAGTTCAGATAGATTAAACCTCTAGTGAGTTTTGGATCCTATTTGACTTTGGTGACGAGTATCTCAAATACTGAGCCACAAACATTTTTTCAGGCAGTAGACCAGTAGGTTTGGAAAGAGGCCATGCTGGAGGAGTATGACTCCATTATGTGCAACGATGTTTGGGAGGTGGTTTCGAGGCCAATGGGGAAGTCAATTATGACTTCTAGGTGGTTGTACAAAACCAAGTATGATGCAGATGGAAGCATAGAGAAACACAAGGCTCGACTTGTGGCGCGAGGATTCTCTCAGATAGAGGCAGTAGATTATGATGAGACATTTGAAATAGTTGCGAGATACACCTCGATCATGAGTATTATTTCCATAGCGGTGGAGATGGGTTGGAGGATACATCATATGGATGTAAAGACCGAATTTCTAAATGCTTTTATAGAGGAGGAGGTGTACATTGAGCAGCCACAAGGGTTCGAGGTGAGTAAGAGGGAGTCTCTCGTGTGCCTTTTGAGAAAAGCACTATATGGTCTAAAGCACTATATGGTCTAAAGCAAGATCCCAGAGCTTGGTATTCACGTATTGAAACATAATTTATTCAGATGGGTTTTGAGAAGAGTGATGTTGATCCTAACCTCTATTACATCATTAGACGTGAGGACACACTCATTCTCATTATGTATGTGGATGAATTGTTCATCACATGTGCAAAGGATCTCATAGTTGAGTGCAAGTTGGGACTTGCATAAGAGTTTGAGATGAGTGACATCGGGTTGATGCATTATTTTCTGGGTATGGAGGTATGGCAAGAGGAAGGTCACATATTTCTCGAGCAGGGGAAGTATGTTGCATATATTCTGAGAATATTTCAGATGGAGGACTACAGGCCTATGTCGACACCCTTGGTCACCAACTGGAAGAAGCTTAGTGCTTCATATTCCCAGTTGGTGGATGCTACAATTTATAGCCATTTGATCGATTCACTCATGTATCTAGTCAACACTAGACCAGATATTTGTTTTTTCATGAACACTCTCAGCCAACATATGGTAGAGTCAAGGAGTGTTCACTGGATTGGGGAAAAAAATGTGTTGAGGTAAAATGTTGGGTCAGTTGATTATGGCCTGGACTATATCAGAGGTGGTGGGGTCAATTTGGTTGGCTACACAGACTCAGACTGGGCAAGATGTGCTATTGAGAGGAAGAGCACCTAAGGGTGTTGTTTTGGTTTGGGGTCAAGACTTGTTTCTTGGATCAGCCGGAAACAGAAGTTGGTTGCTTTGAGTTCCGTCGAGGAAAAGTACATGGTGACCTGTCATGCCAGTTGCGAGGCCATTTGGCTTCGCAATATGTTGGTAAGATTATTTGGTCAGAATTTTCCTCCGACCATCATACACTACGATAATTAGAGTTGTATCAAACTCTCTGAGAATCCAGTTTTCCATGACCGATCGAAGCATATTGAGATCATATATCACTTCATCAGAGATTGGGTTCAAAGAGGGGAAATATAGTTACAGTATATACCAAATGACGAGTAGATTGCAGACATTATCACCAAGGCCTTGCCAAGGGGGAAACATGTCTACTTCTGAGACAAGATGGGCTTGGCGAGAAACACTTTCCTCGGTAAGAGGGAGTGTTGAGATTTGTGTGCCTTGGGAAGTGGTCCCCTTGTGTTTGTGAGCCTTTAAACACAAGTGGGAAATACTATGTACTATGTACCTTGTACTTTATGTCTAATTTCACTTTGACATAGGAGATTTAAGTCAAAAGTGAAATTTGGTCATTTTATCCTAAAATGACTATTAATTCACTTTGTGGGTGAATTAGGAGACATAAAGTGAACTTAGAGAACTTAACCCAAAGTGGGTTTGTGAGTGAAATTATTATGGGATGATCTCAACCTTTGATTAGAGATGGGATGGGATGATCTCATCCTTCCATATTTTAGTTTTCCTTATGGAGGTTCAAGAGGGGCGAATAGGGCAAGGAGAGGCTCATTCACATTTATGTTCACTTGGAGAGTTTGAGAGAGAGAATTGAGGTGAGGATGGAGGCTATGGTTTAGGGAAGCTTCGAAACCTCCTTTCATGGAGTACTCATTGAGGCTTAGGCCCTCTTTTATTTGTGGTAGTGTTTCTTGCTTGGAGGAGGGCACACTCTAGGAGGAGGGTAAATCTATAGTAGGGAGGTGTTTCAGTGGTCAGATTGATTTGAGGTCAGATTCAGTGGAGAGGTAGCACACAACAACTTATTTTTGTGCAAGGGTTTCTTCACCAGAGCTTCAATGAGCAAGGGCGCTTCACATCAATGGATTGGAAAAAAATTGAGAAGGGTGCACCATGCTTGGGGGAATCTTTCATTCTTGGAATTGTGTTGCATCTTGAGAGAAGTTGTTATTGTATCAGGTTCATTTGTTTCATGTCCTTGTTGTATTCCACCTTATTTTCTCCACATATATAGAATTATATTCCAAACTGGTTTTCCTCGGGGGGGTTTTATCCAGGGTCATGTGGACCAAAAATACCTGTGTTCATTTTCATGTATGTTAGAGTTTAGAACATATTTATTTCAGAAGTAAACATTCAGAACTACATTCTAGAGAACCTAAAAGCCTATGTAATCATAACTAAACAGCAGTGAAGTTCTTGATCTGTTTTTTGATTTAAAACAATAGCAAACAAGTGTGTGACAACAAAAAGTTAGAGCCATCTTGAGTTCAAAGATAGGCCTAGATGGAAACTTGTTAGGACCTTAGAAAATATTCACCCCGGTCCAATCGGAGGTCTTTACATAAACATCTCTAGTTTCTTCATAAATTTTCAAACAGACTCCTTCAGTATTCACCGAAAGAGTTAACCTAAACCTCTATGGTTCCCCCTTTGAAAGGCACAACCTTAAGAACACTTAAAGAATTGATGCTACTCCAGAGAACTTAGAATGAAGTGCTACAGTCCAATCAGAGGCTTTCTTACCAACTCGATCAGTATGTTCAACTTGCTTGACACAAACGCCTCTGGTAGTACTAGAGGAGTTAACACGAATAGCTCTGGTGTAAACCGGATGATTTTTTACCAACTTCTTGGGTTCCCACGCTTACCCACCAGTAAAATTTTCACAAAGTGATCTGATGCGTTCAGAGGCTTTCACGTAAACTTCTCCAGTATGAAAAATTATCATCGACACACTTTGTATAAACTCAACTAGTAACCATCGAAGCGGGTCATACGAACTGCTCCAGTTTCAAGCATGTTGACCTTTGCCAAGATAATTATGATCTCATCAGTCTGTATTTTTCTTTGATCTTTTCATTAAGACTTAAATTTCCACGATGCCTACTAGCATACTCTCATCCTCAGATGATGATATTTCACCTAGAATTAGCTCGAGTGAATCCTCAAGTACTTCACACGGTTACTTAGAAAAACTTATTTTTATGCATATGCAATTATGGATCTAAACATGTCCATTTTTCTATTTGGTTTTGTATTGGACTAATTTCATCAATGCCTTTCATATTCATACATGTCCTCGAGGAAGAAGGAAACCAGCAAAACACCTGCCACAGAGGCCTCTAGGACTGGTCTCCAACTCGAAGATGAGCYCGACATTATAGGGGAAATGTACAATGACACATATGGATTGTTGGATAAAGGAGAAAATCCACTCAAATGGGGGGATGTCTATCATATTTTTAAGATATATAACTTTTCTATTGATTCTAAGGACCAAAATGAGCTCAAGATTTTCAAGAACATCAGAAATTTGGGCATACATAGAGTAGCATCACACATTGTTGTATTTCCATGTGTCGACGTCGTTTCATGGATACTTAAACATGTGGACTTAGGGAATAGGTATATCTGTAATTCTATGGGAGATTCTATAGCATCATTCCGGCCTAAAGACCTAGCCAAGTGTTATCATCTAGAGAAGGGAACCAAGAAGATAGACAACGAACTTATCATCAAGTTCAAACATACAACCAAAGACATGTTCCCTGAATGGTACAATGTAGATAAACAATTCAAGCTCAGAACAACCGTTGGATACCCTACAGTCTTACTAAGGAGGACTTATTAATTCATGGTGTCAATGTTATGCAGTTTGTATGGAGAGCTAGATGCCTCCAAATTCCCCCTTTCATATATGCCCTTGATTTATCATTATGTAGACAAAGGATCGTTATTCAACTAGGATGGAATTTTGTCAGCAAATCTAGTAGAGGCCATTACAACAATTTTGGAAGCCCCGTCTGGGACCTTCCAATATTTCCATATGTCTTAATATCTCATAGACATCATGTGTGTTTCCCACCAATACCCAAATATGGGTTGGGTGTGGCAACCATCAGACCTAGTCGTTCACATATATTGCAAAGTGCTCTGGGAGCACAAGTATAGAAAAGGTACCAAAATATCTATGAGCACTTATTAGCTCCAATGTATGAGTTCATATTTTTCACACAAACCCCATGTATGACTGAAAAGTCATTGGTTGTCATCAGGATAATTAGGAATTGGTATTTGTTAGAACATAGCATGTATATCACGATATACAGAGCTATGAAGGCACCCCACCTGCTTCCTCGATTTGTGCCAGACAAATTTGTACTTCAGGAAGTAGTTTATCATATGGTGATCCACGAAGTCGAGGGGATACTCTACCATGATAAGAAGGCTATATGGCCCCCACTTCCATTGTGGATCAGTGCTTAATCGTTCACAACTACCAAGCAATCCCAGGAGGAAGTGGATACATTGCTCTCACACCACTTTGGGGAGGAAAGGCGTTGACCACATTTTTGGTCAACAAGTACTTAGCTGGAAAAGTGTTGCCAAGCCCCCTCTCTAATCAAAATGCTTGCATAAAATTTCATCCTCTCTCGCTAAAATTGGCACAGTAATTGGCAAAATCACCATACTTCTTAACTAACCCTTTTACTCACTCCTCACATTCTTAATCTCTTCATATTTTACACGTTTTTACCATGCCTTAATGAATTTAGACCTCAACATCACTCCATCCCAAAAACAAATATTATATTATATCTCATATCATGTTCTTTTCCACATCATGAACTTTATTTCCCAAAACCAAAGTTAACTCTAAAGTTCATGCCAGAACCCAATTTATTAATTCACACAAAGATATGTCTCATGACTCATCATTTTTATGACATTAAGATATACCACGTTTCCTTTTTTGAAGTCATGAATTTGGCATTATACTCATGCCATACCATAAAGCAAAAAAGTATATGATAATCAAAGAATGGATTATTTCATGTAAATGTTTTTTTTCAATAAGAACATTTTTTCAAATTATATTAAGGATATAATTTTTACATCATCTTGCAGAAAAATTTTAGGGTTGATATTTCAGCAAATTTAAAACACTCAAGCATTCTAGAAATTGGAAAAACAAAGTATAAGAAACTGATTACACTATTTATGTACAGAACAATCCCCTCCAAAAAATACCACGAAAGGAAATATCACTAAACCTGAAGTAAAAAGTTCAAAGATACATCCCACAAAATCATACAAAAAAGAAAGCGAGCAATAAATAGTCTTTAAGTAAATTTCTATAAATTGATGTGCTCTTTCACACCCACCATCCCAGTAGTAATATGTTAGTCTTCCTTTGGGCGCCAATAATGCTTGTTTGGATAATCTATCCGCCTCCGCATTAGATTCTCAATAGATATGTTGAAGCAGATGTCTCGGAAAGATTGCGCTAAAATCCGGGTTCTGCATTTCCAACCTTCGATTTGGGGATCTTGGAGATTGCATTTTCCCCAACCAATCTATAACCACTTTGGAATCCCCCAACCTCTGTATATAGGGTAAACCCAGGAGATTTGCAATAATCATTGCAGCCCACCCTCCCATTAATTCAGCTTTTGTATTGGAGCCTTCTCCACAATTAATAAACCATCTTACAACATGTTCATTTATTGTCTTCAAAGATCCCTCACCCCTCACCCCTCACCCCTCACCCCTGCATTGGAATCCGCCCCATCAAAGAAAGCCAAAGTGATGCCAATCGGCTGATAGAGATCAGCCTTAAGGTCTGTGGCTTAAAAAAGGTTTGATTGGTATTAAGAGCATTTAAAATCCTCTAGGCAACGGAACCTGGAAAAGGGGTCTTCCCTTCAAAACGAGCTTCATTCCAAGCTTTCCAAATATACCAGCTCAATAGTACGGGCGGTCTTTTTGATGCAGCTTTGTTGAGTACTCAAGAGTCAATACATTCGGCTATGTTTTGACCGCCCCAAAACCACTGCGAATTCATGTTTTTTAAGAAAAATGTCCAGGCAGCTTGAGCAAAACGACAGTGTATGAAAAGATGTTTGCCTTCTTCAATGGAATCTCTGCACATAATGCAGACTCCCAGTCCAGTCCATCACTTAGATTGCAGGACGTCCCACTTAAAATTATGTTCTCTATTGCTAGCCAAAAGAACAGAATTATGAGCATAAAGAATCAACGACTATCTTACCTTATGTAATTAAGGAGTGTGGCAAGGAAACATTCTTTCTTTGTTGGCAAGTATACTTGGTATTATAAGTCGTTACTTCTAATGATTTGATACGCCACTATATCAAATTGTAAAGAGCATTATTTCAAGCATCGATTTATGCCAAGAAATGCGAGCCATATAATTTTTTTGTAAAGTAAATATTTGAAGCGTTGAAGAAAGAAACGTGGAGCGTGATTAATCTACCAAATAGAACCTTCAACAGATTAATAATGGAGGAAGTGATGCCATGCATGAATGGTAGCACCGATCCAACGCTAAGTATATGACACAGTGCGATCATTGAAAATAGTCAATAGCACACCAGTTGAAGTGCTCCAGGATAGCAAGTGGATAAAAATTCCTTGGAAGAAATTACAGGTTGGGGATCTTGTTCGTGTTAAGCAAGATGATTTCTTTCCAGATTTGTTGTTCTTGTCTAGTGCAAATCATGATGGCATTTGCTACATGGAGACAGCAAATCTGGATGGTGAGACAAATTTAAAGATCAGAAAAGCATTAGAAAGAACATGGGACTATTTACATCCCAATAAAGCATCTGAATTTAAAGGAGAAATACAATGTGAACAGTCGAATAACTCACTCTACACTTTTACTGGTAATCATATTATTGGGAAACAGACATTGCCTCTTTCGCCAAATCAAACATTGTTGGGGGGATGCAGTCTACGGAATACAGAGTTCGTAGTTGGTGCTGTGATTTTTACAGGACATGAAACAAAGGTTATGATGAATTCCATGAATGTCCCTTCAAAGCGAAGTACATTAGAGCGCACACTTGGCAAACTTATTTTGATTATTTTTGGCGTTCTCCTTGTAATGTGCCTTATTGGAGCTATTGGCAGTGGAGTTTTCATCAACCGCAAGTACCATTATCTTGGCCTTCTTACAGATGTTGAGAAGCAGTTCAACCCTAACAACAGATTTGTGGTTGGGTGTCTTACACTGTTCACGCTTGTGACACTATACTCAACCATTATTCCCATTTCACTATATGTGTCCATTGAGATGATAAAGTTTGTCCAATGTACTCAGTTTATCAACAAGGATATGAATATGTATCACAGAGAAAGCAATACTCCTGCTTTAGCACGGACATCAAATCTAAATGAGGAGCTTGGCCAAGTGGAGTATTTTTTTTTATGATAAAATTGGCAGGCTGACAAGGAACTGTATGGAGTTCTTCAAGTGATTCTATTGGTGGTGAGGTATATGGTACCGGGGTCACTGAGGTTGAAGTATATGGTATATGCTATTTGCAATTCTTTGTTCACCCTAGCAAGAGCTTTCTCATTTACTTTTGGAGGTCTGCGTGCTACTCTCCATCTACACAATTCTCTATTAAATAAGGTTATTAACGCATCGATATTCGTTTTTATCGCAACCCAAGAAGACGAATATTGAACAGTGGACATTCCTCCTCCTACTGGTGCCACTCGGGTATATTTACGGCAAATTGCAGGTTTGTTACAGAGCGACATCACGTGAGCTGAGGAGATTGGATAGTGTGTCTCGCTCACCAATTTACACATCCTTCACAGAAGCACTTGATGATGCATCAACTATAAGAGACATCTCCATGTTGGGTATGGAAATCGTCTTCAGTTGGAATGCTTGAAGTGTGGGAATTCATCTTATACCTCCAGAAATTCAATCTTTTTTATTGACAATGGAATCTGTAAAACATGCTAATCCTGTTGACATAGCACCCGGGGAAACTATTTTTGAGGAAATTGTAAGCTTTTTAAAAGAATAGTAATTACACAAAATTTGGCATCTGGATAATAACGAGATTTCTAGCACCATTTGGTTTTGTATTATTTATTAAACCGACGATTGGAATTAGTTATAATCAAGTTCGCTTCAGCTAGTCCATCTAAAAACTACTATAACTGTTGGAACCATTCAACAACTGAATAAAACGACCTCTAACCACTCGAACTTCCGATGAATCATTATAAAATGAACATGCAGCCAGTGGAGGGGGRATTTTAGGAGAGAAAACTTTGAGAGGGTCTTGCGAAGCAGCGAATGGATGAAGCGAGAATGAGCCTTGTTGGGTTTTATAAGGTTTTCATCTTGTGTTATCACCACCATCTTTCTTCTTTCTTCTTTCTTTCGTTCTTTGTATTTCTATTGTAACCTTGTTCTAGAATGGCTAAAGACCAAATATCTAGTCCAAGTCTACGTAGAGATTTGTAAATCTCGGAACTCCGAGAATTGTACGAAGAGAAATTTTAATTAGAAATCAAAATCCTTTAAGCTTTAAATTTGTTTCTTATCAAAAGAAAATAATTAACTATTACTTTTGTAACATGATGTACATAATCTCCTTTCATTTTCATTTATAAGTATAAGTTTTTTGTTACTTCCTTTATTCATTTGTTTTAGTTTCTTTTGTAATTTCTCATATTTTGACTTAAAGAAAATTAAAATATCCATTCATTACAGGGTGTTATAATTAGTTTGGGTAGTTATTAAATCAATCTCTTGTTTAATAAGTTTCTCTTTTAATTAATCCCTTTAGCACTAACTTTCTCCAACTTTTGATTTAGTTTTGCTTTAGTTACTTATTGTTAAAATAAATAAATAAAAAACATTTCAATCTTAATGTTATTGTTAGCATTTTTTTTAGTTGTTTAAGTTCTTTTAAGATTTAATTTTGTTATTACACATGTATAAATTCATACATAAAAACAATAAAATTATAAATTGCATAAAAATAAAATATTGTTAAAAGTAAAATAAAATGCGAAGGAATTCATGCTTGGACTGCAGGTTAGAGGATACTTAGCCCGAAGTTCAATGTGTCTTCTTTTTGGGGGCTCTAAACCTAGGGTGACATTCTCGTCTCTTCCCGCCTATCCCCACGGGAGGTTGAGATGTTGGTGTTGGGGACTCTATAGTCCCTTGACGTCAACAAAAGGTTCAAAAGGAACAACCAAAAAAAGGTCATCAAGGAACACTTCAACAAGCTCGGTGTGCCTTGGGAATATACAATGGACATTTGGGAAGAAGAAGAGGAAGTACACTATGATGCAAGGACTTATGATGAATTCATCTTAAAAATACACGGTAATCTTATCGAAAGGATTGTCGATGAAGAAAATTCAAGAGAAGAGGCCAAAAGGAAATAAAAAGAAGAAGCAGCAAAAAGGATATTTGTTGCTACTACATTTGTGTAGTCGGGATATATAGAGAAAGAAGAAACAATAGCAGACAAGAAGAGGAGGAAGAAATAAAAATTCCAAAAGAAGAAGAACAATGTTGTTGAGAAGAAGAGGAAGATTGACAAAGCTAAAGCCAAGGCTAAATCTGATGTAGTAGTGGCAACAAAAAAATCCATAGTGGAAGAAAAAGCAAAGGGATTTTCCTAGAAAGAAGTTGAATAAAAGACAACAACTGAAAAGGAGATAGTGGATGCAACAACAAGCAGTAGAGGAAACGCAAAGGATAGCTAAGGAGGATGAAGAAGTTAGAAATAATGAGATGTCTCTGATGGATACCAACCTTCTGGAGGTATTCATCGTAGGTGTCATCAGTTAGAATCCATTCGATAGGTTGGATCTGGGGTTTCATGCCCCATTCAAGGAAAATGAAGTGCCCAATTTAAATAAATTCACATACGACAAAGTCTCGGGCAGTATTGTAGAAGAACAAGTGAAGAAAGTGCCAGTTACAGGGGGAAACCCAATCTCAGTTCTTGCATAAACCCCTATAACAAGATGTCTCAATGAAGATGCAATTGTCATAGCTTCTACTAGCTCCACCTTCAAAACAACAAAAGAGGACAACGTATTTATGCCGGCAAAATATGGAGAATGAGGATAGGATAAGGGGGCTAGAGGAACAACTTCGACAAGTAAAAATTGATGAGGGAAGCCTACAAAGCTTCAAGGATAGCGCAAAGAAGGTTATAACAAAGCTAGAAGAGGATATCATTGATATCTATGCCCACCTGCACTTGTTTTAGCAAATAGTTGACACCATCATTGATCAACATAGAAAAGTATAGGACAAGAACACACATTTTAACACTGTCCAGGAGGGTATGGATGATATAGATAGATGGATTGCAAGGAATCATGATGCACCATTCAAACTCCCACACCCTTCAAGCATTGAAAGAAAGATAAATCTCTACGCATTAGAGTGTTTACAACAAGTTGGAAAAGGAGAGGACAAAGAGACAACCAACTTGATGGTGATATGTTTGTGATTGTACAAAGTTGCATAAGAATTGATCAAGAGGTCTCGACTTCACCCATTAGAAGACCTTGGAAAAAATATCATAATGGAATATTTGGTCGATAAAATACAGAGCATCAAAAATCACAAAAAGGAATCCACTGAATCATCCACCAAAGTAACGATGAACTTGATAGAATATCATCTCGTACAACCAACCAAAGTCCATACTATGATTGAGGCATTCATGGCCATGTTATCAAAGGATATGAAAACCCTCAAAGACAATAAGACCATGCATATAGTTGCTCTCGAGGATTTTTCATACCGTATATTCATGTCTCTGTATGATAAATTAGAGATATGGACAACATATGTCAAAGACAAAATACCATGAAAAAAAACTAGCAATTTGAAATTGTTATTAACTATATTCTATTTTGTCTTTTTCTGACTACTTCAATTTTGTCTTCATTGTATACACATGTCATCAACTATGTAGAGGGAAGATGAACAGTTTTGTAACTACTTCTATAGGAATGCAATAAGTTATCTTCAACATTTAGGAATAATTGTATAAATAAGTGAAGAGACTCATTTTGAAAGGACTCTGCAAGATTTGTATACACTCTAGAGCTCTTTTTGGAAAAAATACTCGGTTAATGAATATTGAGAAGCCCTCAAGTCTAGCTTTCACATGAAGAAGAAAATATGTGTATTGTTGTTTGTTGTGAACTATTTCCAGCAAAGTGTTAGCTACTCACATGGGCTATAAGGACATGTTTCTTATATACTTTTCTGACACAATCTATGTTACAATTGCAGTTTTGTTACTCTTTCTTACACTTTGTGTCCTAAGCATATGAGTTGTTGATGTATGCAGAAATATGATTTAAACTTTTCTGGTTATATATTTGTATGCATGTGTTTCTAACTTTTCACCTTCATGACAGTTATCTAATTAGGGTTTAAGCATATTTTAGTTTCGTTATAGCTCATTCAGTTACGATAATTTGTTTCTATATAGGATAGGATAGATTAGATTTATTTATTTTTTTACATAGTTTTCATCTACATATTTCACTTGCATAACCATCCATCTTTCACCCTCACAACTAGTAATGACATCTGGGCCAGAATCTGGATGGGTCTCCTAAACCAAATGGTGCATAGTTTAATTGGGACCATGTACAGTGGAGTATTTGTTACTATTGTTGGGCCACCCCACCTCGTCAAATGAATTTTCACCAGAAGGAGGGAATGAAATTGTATGGCGTACATAAATTCATTACATATGCATGACCATTCCTCTGAAAACACTCCTTGTCCAACCATTTTTCCTCATATTAATTTTGAACAAGAAGTTACCTTTTAAGACACAAGCCTTGCATTTGAAAGTGTTATTGGCAGTCTTGAAACTTATACATAAACTTGGTTTCTTGTACCTTACGAAGAGTTTATTGAAACTCGTTGTATTACCTGAGCCTACACTAAATTTCTTGGAAAGTTACCTACAGCTTCATAACTCCCCAGGAGTAGAACTACCTGTGTAAAACAACCAAACATCCACCCCAATATTATTTTTGATTCTATAGAGGATTTTATTGAAACTTCCTTCCATGAAGTATTAGTGCCTTTAAATCAGATCCCTCCTACCCCTCCTGAATCAAAGGATAACTTCAAAGGTGAAAACCCAGAAATTGATTTCGAAAACAACATGGGTGAATAAGAATATCATAGACTAGTGATTCCACCATGGTTGTATGAAGGTGCCCTGAATTTATCCGAACCTTTACATGAAATGCCCAGGAAACCTGAAAAACTCCTTCCAAAATTAGATCCAGACACCGGTTCATCTGAAGATCATATTAAGAATTTCTTTTTAGCTACTCGCCTCCTCAATGTTTGACATGAAAACGTGTTCTGTAGGATTTTCCCTTACACCTTCGTAGGTAGAGAATCCACCTGGTATTTTAATCTACCACCTAGTTACATAACCATTTGGGAGGACTTTGAGAAAGATTTTGTTGGAAAATTTGGAGAACGAAAAACCATTGTTGACTTATATAAAGAGTTAGGAGCCATAAAAATGGAAAAGAGGAAAAAGTGAAGGACTTCAATCAACGCTTCACTACAATCCTCACTAAATTTATTGTCGACCCCTCCCCTTTACAATCCTTAGCCGTAAAATACTACACTTCGATCTAATTCCTTCTATAGGCATGTTTCTTAAACGGGATGGTAAGGACACTTTTGCTCAAAATGTTGAATAAGATAAAACTATTGCAAAGGATTTATCCTCTTACAATAGCCATCCATATTTCAAAGAAATGAAATCATCTATAAAGAAACCATTGTTGCTAACAAAACCCCTTGAAAAATAACCAAAGGATATCGATAGTGTGGTTAAGTTAGTTAAGAAGTTATCAAATGAAGTTGTTGATCTCAAGAAGAATGTTGGAGAAAGGCCCTCAAAATCCAGACCTTTCCATCCATTCTTCAAAAGGAATGAAAGCCCACCCAAACCACTTGAGGTACCACAACTCATGCTAAAACTAGATACCATCGACAATGAAAAATTCTACTCATACCACCAACAAAATCATACTAAAAAAACTTTCCCTCAGTGTGTAGACTATGTGACCTTGGTTATCAACCCGTTTTAATATCAGCAAAGCTTGAAAGATGAACAACCCAATGAAGTAGGAAATGAAGAGACCACTGAAGAAACCCCTCAGGAGACTTCTATGTCCTTGTGGTAATGGTATATTGACTCAGACGATGAACAAATTGAATAAGTTTTTATAGGAGATACACTAGCTATAAAATTTTCCCCCAAAGACTACAATCTACACAGCAAAGGTGTTTCCCTAAGCACTTCTTCTCCTCCAAAAAAAAATGTTCCCCTCAAGAAAATCATACCTCCTATTCTCGCTTTGAAACCAAGCACCCCAAATCCTACTAGTAGTAAGTATAATATCGTTGTTTCATCCAACAACAACAAATATAGTACATCAAACCTAGTTACGAACAATATTAATCCTAGAAATCAACAACCAACAACAAAGTCAATTGTTTGCAACCAAAAACAACAACAAAAAAAACATAAATGTGTGCTTTAGAATATAGTGTTATTAAGGATATGAAGAAAACTAAAGCCAATATTTCCATATACAATATCTACACATTACCACAACAACGTGATCTCTTTCTTGACACTTTTAATGCTGACAACTCTCAGAAGAAAGTCATTTCTGCAAATGACAACATTTCTAAAACTGCATAAACAAAGGTGATAGATACAGTCAAAATTGAATATGTCATCAATGAAACAAGTATAGATGCTTATTCGAAGTCCCAGATCCCTCATTTTCTTCTTACACATGAAATTTTTAATTTCCATGTACACAATTGTTTAGTAGAATCTGGTGCTTCTTCCAACATCATTCCCTATTCAATATGCCAAAGAATAAACATTGTCCCACAGTTGACTACCAAAAGAATCATACAATTAGAAAGGTCAGATGTAAAATTAAGAGGAGAGCTCAAAGTTGTACAAATTATGTTAGCCTTTGACGCAAGGGTTCACCAGGTTATTGAAATTGTTGTTGTTGGCATCCCAAATAGTTATGATTTTTTGTTGAGTAGGGATTGGTCGGCCAAATTTCAAGGCTATTTATCTATAGACTGGTCCCACATTTGGCTCTCGTACAAAGGTAAACCCAATCAAATTCTCATTCATAGCAAGGCTCACATGAAACACATAGTAACCAAATTGGAAGGTAAAAATGAACCTATGAGATTTTCACATTCTATTTTGGGTAATTATTTCTTAGACACTAACCATGAATGTTATAAAGCACATCCATATGAAATTCAAACAAACACCCAATATGAACTCCTTCCATGCAATCAAACTGGTGATAATTCTTGTATAGTATTAAAAGAATTAGGTTATTGTATAATTAACCCACATTTATATACTAACATTTGGACTATGTTTTTTTATGGCTCCAAATCCCAAGATGGAACCAAGGAAAGATGTATCCTTATCGACCCACATCAATGTAAAACACTCATATCCCATTGGTTGGAATTTGAATGCACCAATAATATCGTGGAATACGAATCCTTGGTCCAAGGTTTGATGAAAGTCATCGACCTCAAGGTAAAATGCTTACGAGTATTCGGTGATTCAAAAATAGTTGTCTAACATGTAAGAAACGCCATCCGTTGTCTGTCTCCTCGTTTGAGAGGTTATCAACAAGAGGTATGGAATTTACTTTATTCTTTTGAAGATTTTAATATTGAATCCATACCTCATTGCCAAAATGATACTGTAGACATTTTTGTGAATGCGACCTCTAGGTATACTCCTCTTAACGGTTTTTTTTTCTATTGAAATTATGCTTATTCCTTATGTATCGGATAATGTCACGAACTGGAGGGTATTCAACAATGACATTCATATCGTAATCTTCCTCACCAGTTCTGACGTCTTCCAAAATGAAATTATAGACGATCAATCTCATGAACAAGATCTTCAGGACTACCGAGATCAAGCAAGTAAAATAAAGGAAAATTGCATCTCAAGAAATGTGTTATCACTAGAAAATTCGTTCAACCTTCAGACAAAGTTCAAAAAAACGATGAATATGAAAATGAACAGCTCTACTATGATGCATTTTTTGGTAAATTTAGGGACTCTTGAGCAACCTAATTATATTAATTTGGGCATGTGTTGTTCTGAGGCTAAAAAGCACACACTCACGTTGATATTCAAAATGTATCAAGATGTATTTTCCTATACTTATGAAGATCGAAAGACTTATGACACTTGTATTATTCAGCATGTGATTTCAATCAAAGAGGGTGTCAAGCCATTCCAACAAAATATAAGGAAAATACATCATACCCTTAAATCGCTCATTTAGAAAGAGTTAAAGAAACTTCTAGATGCTCGGATAATTTTCAAAGTTCGTCACTTAACCTAGGTTTCAAACCTGGTTTCTATCAGGAAAAAATCGGGAGAAATAAGAATATGCATAGATTTATAGAATATGAACTGGAATTTTGACAAACACAACTATCCAGTTCCCCCTATGGAATAGATCCTATAAATTGTCTAAGACTCTGAAATGTTTTCTCTTTTAGACGGGTTCTCAGGTTACAATCAGGTTCTTGTAGCAGAACCAAACCAATTAAATACCATATTTTGGATTAAATGGGGAACATACGAATACCGCAAGATTCTCTTTGGTTTAATTAATATGGTGGCTAATTTTCAAAGAGATAAGGATATTTCCTTTAAAGGTCTAATCAAGAAAAGTGTGGTGATAAATATCGATGATGTCACTGTGTATTCAAAGAAAATATTTGATCACCCAAATCATCTAAAACAGATATTTGAACGATGTAGAAAGTATGGTATTTCTCTAAATCCAAAAAAAACATCTTTTTTGTTTTAGAAGGAATTTTATTGGGGCATTTTATTTATAAGGATAAGATTTCAATGGACCCGGAAAGAACTAAAGAAATAATACAAATCCCACCACCTCACAGAAAAAATTCAATGCAGTCCTTCGGCAAGATCAATTTCATTAGAAGATTCATCCCATATTTTGTTGAAATCATGAAACATCTTCAACATATGATAAAGAAATATATTTAGTTGAAATGGACATCCATTGAAAAGGAGGCCTTCGAGAACATTAAGTCCACTATAGAATCTGCATCATCCTTACAAATTCCATATTTTACCAAGGACTTCTTGTTGTACTCTTTTGCATCTGACCATTCTCTTGCAGCGATGCTCACATAGAAGGATGAGAAAGGGAATGAGTGCCCCATCGCATTCATGAGCATTGGGTTACAAGGTGTTGAATTGAATTACTCATCAGTGGATAAGAAAAAAAAAATTGTTCGCAAAGACATCAAGAAGTTCATACCATACATTCTAAATAATCATACCAAGGTGATCGTCCCCCACCTGGAGGTCATATCTCTCTTCATACAGAGGGAACTGGGTGAGAGACAAGGTAACTGGATGACTTCGTTGCAAGATTTTGATCTCGAATTTAAACCAGTGAATATCGTCAAAGTTCAAGGCCTATGTAATTTTGTGACTAGAATAATGGATACTGAAAATAAAGGAGAATATGGGTGGCAAGAGGAACCAACCCTTTACATGCAACAGGTTCCCTATGTTCCATTTGTCGAGAACTCGTATTATAATGATCTCAAGTATTATCTTCAACATGGTACAACTCTAGACCACCTCAATACCAAGAATAAAAGAGGGTTTATGTTTAAATCCTTACAATATCATTTGGTTCATGGTGTCTTGTTCAAAAAAAATTATGATGGGGTACTACACCGCTGCATTGAAAAACAAGACATTGATAAAGTTCTTAAAGATATGCACAATGGACCAGTTGGAGGTCATTTCTTAGGAGATACAACAATCCATAAGATACTAATATTTGTGTATTATTGGATAACTTTATTCAAGGATGCTCATGCTTATTCACGCAGTTGCAAAATTTGCCAAAAATCTGCTAGAAGAGAATACAAAGTTGTTGTTCTGCCTCAGCATGTTGCGGTTGAAGAACCCTTTGAACAGTGGGGGTTGTAAATGATTGGTGAGATTCATCCTCATTCATTCAAGAAACATAGTTATATTCTACCCGCTACTAATTACTTTACATGTTGGATTGAAGCAATACCACTAACCAAGGTGAATGATGAAGTGGTATTGAATTTCCTTGAACAACACATTATCACCAGGTTTTGGATGCCTAACTCTCTTTTGTTTGATAATGCAACATATTTTTCATCACTAAAATTTTATGAGTTTGAATTGGTAAATGGTATTACCTTAAAATACGCATCCAATTATCACCCTCAGGGAAATGGCTTTACTGAATCCACGAACAAGAACATGATCTAAATTCTTAAGTGAACTATAATCGGTCAACAGATAAACTGGCATAAAGAATTACCCAATTCCTTATAGGTTGATCATGTCACCCTTAAAGCCTCAATAGGAACTTCTCCTTATTTCCTTGTCTATGGGAAAGAAGTTATCCTCCCTTCAAAAATTTATCCTCCCTCCCTCCAACTTACACAACAGTCTCGCAGGAGAGAATGTCTCATCATCCAGAGACAAATAGATACCTTACTGAACCTGGAAGAGAACCGTTCCAAATCCAAAACCAAAATCGAAACTCATCAATAAAATTTCAAATGTCGGTTTGACAAAAAATATGTTGGAAAGAAATACTTTCAAATTGGCGATCTCGTTCTCAAGTGGGAAAAGCCACGCAGAGATAAAGGGAAACATTCAAAGTTTCAGGAATTGTGGCTTGCCCCTTTCATGATCAAAGAGAAAATTGGCCAAGGAACCTACCATATACAAAATCTCAAAGTGGATTTGGACCCCATCCCCATCAATGGCCAAATCCTAAAACACTACATCAACTAGCCTTTGAGGCAGCTCCCCTCATGTACATAAATAAAAAGTTTTCTTTTGTTTTTGAATTCATGCTCGGTTTTTCTTTACATTTTCATATTTTCTTGCATTTGACTGTACACTTTACAATTTTTTTAATTTTGAGTCTCTTATTTTTCTCTCTCGAGAAATATCAGTATGAACTCCTCAAATGCTTGATGGCTTGTGCCCTGATATACTCTAAGGTGAAATACAACTGGTATCAAAAATCTTGAAATCTGTAACTTGGATTCCATAAATAACTTCATTCCTAACTGCATAGAATTTTTTGTGCATGATTTCAAGTCATACCTAGTAGAAGAACATAGCTCATTAACACACGAGCATTTTGTTATTAAAATATAACAAAGGAAGGAGCCAAGGGTACTATCTAAGAACATATTTTTTATGTTTTTCTGAACTAAAGGAAAATAGTTTTGGAGAATCATTTGAAGTATCATGCGGAATGTTACTCAGGGAGTTCACTCATCTATAATAAAGTTATCATATCTCACATTCATAGGTGTCATCCCTCATTCCTTTAAAGGAATACTGGGAACCCCCCATTCACCTTTCTCTGAATACTAAGAGAATCAAATTCTACAAGGTAAAGGCATGAGGAAAGGCATTCCAGATCATGTGGGACATGCAAGTATCTTCATCGGGGCTATGGATGATCCTTGGCAGTAGAGAAAGTCTTATGACACCAGGGTGACTCCATCAGTGATATGGACTCTCGTTGGAAGCAGAGCAACACCAGAGAAATGCACAAACAACTTGTATTTTTAGCATTCTTAATGTCTCAGCCCACTGTAGTACTCCTCGTGCTTCCCCAAAAAATATTCCATTTGAAGAAATATTATGTTAATAATTAGTCTATTCTAGACATGACCCTAATTACTTCTTCACCTTATACAAACTTTGCCTTGTCAAAATCTACATTTAAAAAAATAATATTGTGGGACCTATTTTCACTCTCTTGAGTCATACATTGCTTATGCTCAAATCTTAAAAAAAAATCATGTTTGGATACCACTCTAAAGATATTCATGGATTCTCCTAGTGTGTCTCCATTTATTGTGCCAGACACCAATAACCCTCATTTTTCTTGTATTTTCTACTTGAAAATCCCCTCCAAGAAAATGGATCCCCTTTACGCTTCTTTGAAAACTCATTGACTTGAGTTTTTTCTAATAATTGAACATGGTTACTCCTCTCTCTACATAGTTCACTTTAAATTTGATTGATCTGGTCGAGATTGTATTTTGGTTTTTTGACACTTAAGAAAATTTCAAATATTAGTTTTTTAACTATCAGACAAGTTAGTTTAAACTCCTTCGGTGTACACCGAAGGAATTCCCTCTAATTGTTCTGGTAGCTATCGGATAACTTCTTTCAAATTTCTCAAAAATACTAAAATTATCGCGCGAATTTATACCAGCTCCTCTGGTTTGACTAGAGGAGTTTGTATAAACTCCTCCCTTCAAATCGAAGGATTTCCTATCTTACCCTCTTATGCCCATCGATGCACTTTGTACCAATTCCTCTAGTATACATCGTAGGATTTCCCACAAAGTATTCCAATGTATATCGGAGGAATTTTGTAAGGTAGCTAGAGAGGTAGTGGAGGGGCCCAGAGGGATGTAAGGTAGCTAGAGAGGTAGTGGGGGGGGCCAGAGGGCCCATAGTGATAATAGTGGAGGTCATTCAATGTAAGGTGGACTAGGTCCACTGTATTATTAAATAAGGCCCACTATGGTAGTTAGATATAATAAATGGGTAATTAGATATAATAAATGTAAGAGGACTTCTTAGA
>SNQJ01S0020989.1:88360-99749 GCA_010110895.2 Picea sitchensis | reverse complement strand
CTCTCTCTCTCTCTCTCTCTCTCTCTCTCTCTCTCTCTCTCTCTTCTCCAACTACAGCTCTGAAACTTGTCTCTCAATGAACAAGTGAGTGTGTGTCTAAGTGAGGCGTTAGCCTCCTTATTTATACAATTATGGCACGTATGGAAGTGTCTCTTCACTGGCAGGGTCGACTTCTTCTTCTGGGTGGTTATAACCACCTTTAATATATTATGGGGCCTCTTTAATATATTATGGGACTGAATTCTTATTCTTCCAATTACAATTATGTTTTGAGCAATCCGCAAAAGGGGATTTGGTCTTTTACAATAGCCGACATGATCAATCCACAATAGGGGATTGATCTAATGAATAATTCCACAATAATAATTAGAATACACTTTGCAGTTAAATTATTTCAACACGGTATTCACTGGAGGAGTTAACCTAAACGTCTATGGTTTCCCCTTTGAAAGGAAAAACCTTAAGAACACTTAAAAAATCCATGTTACACCGGTGAACTTAGCATGAAGTGCTATGGTCCAACCAGAGGCTTTCTTACCAACTCGACCGGTAAATTCTACTTACTTGAAACAATATCCTCTAGTAGTACCAGAGTTAACATGAATACCTTTGATGTAAACCAAAGTATTTTATAACAACTTATTTTATTCCCACTCTTACCCACCCATGAAGTTTGCACAAAGTGATTTGATGCATTCAGAAGATTTCACGTAAACTGCTTTGGTATGTGCATACAAGTGAAAACGGAGTATCAAGACAAGCAAGTTATGCCCTATTTGTAATCAGAGTATCAAGACACACAACCAACCAAAAGGAATCAAGACACTAAATTGTAATGATTGTAGGCTTGTAATTTATGCCATATTTGCAATCAAAGTATCAAGACACAACTAGACATCAAAGAAAAGAAAGCATTGCCAACGTCCAACACAACTAGATCATAGAGAAAAATGCCAACTAAATTAATGTGAGAACATACCACTAAACAAGTAATGATGTATACATAAAATTGTAAAAACAAATCAATATAAACTAATATCCAAACAATGCACTTCAATAAAAACCTACGCCCTAATGCAGAAATTCAATTCCTACCACAAAAAACAGGTATAAAACATTAACCTTTATTTATTTTCGGGATAGTTTTTGAGAAATTTATAAAGAAATGGGTTGTTAATAAGGAAAAAATAAATTACTTAACATCCATGAGATTTATCTTCTTGAATTGAGCTTAGAATCCATGATATTTCTATGCATTCGAAAATTAACAAATACAAAATACTGAGACCAAATTGACTAACCTAAGAAGGGGAAGTCATGGATTTCAGCTCTGCTACTAAAGAATCCTTCGCATGCCTCTTCAAAATCCCCCAAGTTCTATTTGTTGCAATTTTATTCTCCATTTATACTACCATTGGTGAATATATAGTGCAACCCAAGAAATAAATTCAATTGTTGTCACTTAATAACAACCCTAAATCSGGTTATCATGCCCTTTCTGCTAATTAACCAGTTATGAACAGCATTAACTCCATTAACCCTAAACCTGGTTATCACGCCATTCCCGCCAATTAACCATTTATTAACAACATAAACTCCATTAATGAGTGGAGAACGCGACCAGTGAATTGAGTAAACCACTCTTATAGATTAAAATCAATCCCTTACCCTAGTGTTTTAGCACCCTCCCTCCAATTAACATGAAATAAGTTGGGTGAACTCCATTAATGGATGGAGAAGTTGACCATGTCATACCGCATATGTAAAACCCTCTTGGCTTCCCCATGTTGGTCGATAACCCTCCTCTCTTCCCAAGGTCGATCGATAACCCTCCTCACTTCCCCATAACCCTGCTCACTTCCCCAAGTCGGTCGATACAAGCTTCGGGTAATGGAGTAATTGTAATGTCGAAAAATTATGAATCAAAATGCACTATAATTCCACATGCTATGAAAATGCCTTATTAATTTATGAATGCATACACTATCATCATTCCATAACCTTCCAATATAATAATATTTCATAAGTAAGTACAAAAATAATTTTATTTTATATTATAAAAAATTTCAATATAATTTTATTTCATATTATAAACTTGTAATATTTTATATTATAAACTTTCAATATTGGTTCATTTCTTGATATGGTAGATTAATGAAAAAGTACCCATTTAATTTACACATGTTTTATGAATAATTTTTAAAACTATGCCTAAGCCCCTCAAATGAAATCACTCAATGTCTAATATAAAGTCTAATAATTGACTATATGGAGTAGTTTCCCATGGTTGGATCTAGTTTAAGGTAATTAGTTCCTAGGGAATTTTGCAAGATGTTGATATAATCCTTATAAGCTAGCTACGTCGACATCGTCATGATATATAGCTAATTTGGTGTCAATTTCCTAAGCCCCCCCCAAATTAAATCTCTCAATATTGTGCAATATAAAGTCTAATAATTGACTATATGGAGTAATTCTCATGGTTGGTCGATCTAGTAATTCAAAGTAATTAATTAGTTCCTAATTAGCGAATTAATTTCAAGATGATGATATAATATTAGCCATAGCATTTCACAGCTAGGACATCATCATGACATTTAATTGTGTGTCAATAGTTGAGCTGTGACACATGAGGGGGTCTACAATTTACTAAATTCTAACACTGTAGATGGATTCAGGGTCTCTGAATCCATCTGCAGTGTTAGAATTTAGTAAATTGTACAAATTCATTGTCAAAATTGCAATTTTTCATTGCCAGAGTGATCCACAACTAAAAATGACCAAATAAATGACCAATTGTTATGTGATCATTTTTAGCCTAGATGTCATGTGACCAAATTTGGTCATTTGTCTTGGTCTTTTTTAGTTTAGTTTTATCCCATGACCAAAAGTGGTCATTTATCTTGGTATTTTTTAGTTAGCTCACTTAAATTTATCAATTTTGGTTATGTATCCCTTGAAAAAAAATGTGGTGACCAAAGTTTTTGGTCTCGTGGTCACTTATCTATCATTTTGTACTAGTGTGCAAAATAATCATTGGCACACTTTGTATAAACTCTTCCAGTAACCATCAGAGCAGTTCCTACGAACTGCTCTGGTTTCAAGCATGTTGACCTTTGCCAAGATAACTATGATCTCATCAATCTATATTTTTCTATGATATTTTCATTAACACTTAAATTTCCATGATGCATGTTATCATACTCTCATCCTCGGATGATAATCTTCCACCTAGCATTATCTCGAGTGAATCCTCTGGTACTTCACAAGGTTACGTAGATAGAATTATTTGTATCCATATGCAATTATGGATCTAACCATGTCCATTTTTCTATTTGGTTTTGTATTGGACTGATTTTATCAATAACTTGCAGATTCAAACATGTCCTCGAGGAAGAAGGAAACCAGTAAAAMCCCTACCATAGAGACCTCTARGAGTGGCCACCATCTTGAAGATGAGCCCAACATTGTAGGGGAAATGTACAATGACACATAAGGATTATTGGATAAAGGAGAAAATGCGCTCAAATGGGGGGATGTCTATCATATGTTCAAGAAATAGAACTTTGTTGTTGGTGTTGAGGACCAATACGAGCTCAAGCTTTTCAAGAACATTAGAAATTATGGGATACATAGAGTAGCATCCCACACTGTTGTATTCCCCTACACCAATGTCATCGCCTAGATACATAAACATGTGGACTTAGGGAACAAGTATATATGTAATTATAAGGGAGAGCCTATAGCATCATTATGTCCCAAAGACCTAGAAAAGTGTTATCATTCAGAGAAGAGGACCAAGAAGCTAAACAAAAAACTGTTAAGTTTTGTATGGTTGGTTCATGCAGATGTATTTTATTTCATTTTATAATTAGTTGAACCATAACTACTGTAGCAACAATACACAAGCTGCAGTAAACCAAGATCACAAGAAGAATAACCATGCACAAAAGACACCAGAAAATATCATGGGAAAACCCTTCTCAATCAATGGAAAAACCCAACAATCCTTTTCTATACTGCCAAGAGAAGATCCACCATCCACCACCAAAAACTAGCACACAAGAGGGTTCTTCTAAGACTAATAAAACTAGCTCCTAGAAAAGTGCAAGTTCCAGTCCTCATAATTTCAAACCACGTGTTGAGTTATGAGAGAGGTGATCCACAATGGGGATCTATCTCTTATTTATACAACAATTAACTCAACCAAAAGACGTGACACTTGGAACAATAGGGCTGCCATGTACAACTTAATAATATAATTAATAATTACACAATATTAATTATCTTTACATGGTGGGGCCGACTTGTAGCCTTTACAACATAAATTAGGGTTACAATAAATATTAGTCTCAAACAATATAGCAAGGGATCAACACATCCTCTAGTGCTCAGCCACTAGGGACACGCCCACCTATGCTCATCCACAGGGACGTCACTCTTAATATATAACTCAACTGATTCCACAGGGGTACCATCTGGAGAGCCATATCAAGCTGACTCAACTAAGTCCATAGGAGTACAAGGTAGGAGACCATCTAAAACTGACTCAACTCAATCCAGAGGAGTACAAGGCAGGAGACCATCTCAAGTCATCTCAGATCAGTCCATAGGAGTAGACAAGAGACCACACATCATAACAAATCAGTCCAGAGTCTGATGCACACCCATCACATGGGAACACCCAACATGTGGGCACACATCGTCTCAACTCATTCCAGAGGAGAACGACACACCCATCACATGGTCCCTCTCACATATCGACTCAACTCAGTGCAGAGGAGAACGACCTGGAGAATTTCACATGATGCTGCAATCATCAACACAAGCTTCTTGATGAGTTCAACCATATAACCAAAGACCTGTGCCTTGAATGGTACAAAGAAGATAAACAATTCAAGCTCAGACTAGTTGGTGGATACCCTATAGTATTAATAAGGAGGCCTTATCAATTCATGGTGGAAATTATATGTAGGTTGTACGCAGAGTTGGATGCCTCCAAATTCCCCCTTTCATACATTCCCTTGATTTATCACTATGCATACAAAGAATCGCCATTCAACTGGGATGACATTCTGTCAACAAATATAGCAGAGGCCATCACAAAATTTGTTAAATCTACACCTGGGACCTTCCCAAATTCGATTCCATGTCTTTATACCTCATATACATCATGTGCATCACCCACCAATACCCAAAGATGGGTTGGGTGTGGCAGCCATCAGACCTGGTCCTTCACATTAAAGGATCAGATCATGTCACTGAGAGGGTGGGTTGAATCAGTGACACAATAATTTTGTCAATTTTCTTTTATTTATGAAAATAGAATTTTGATACAATATTTTATCGTGGAACCCAAATGGGCAAAACCACAAACGCTTTTCTATTCACTGCAAAATTTGTTTTACATGTTACATAGAAGGAAGATATTCTTCCTTTTCGATCAGCACCAACTGATCAGGATGCACCCACACCCTTATTCACCAGCACCAACTGGTAGGAGGCTACAACCCCTTGTGTAGTCAGCTACAACTGACAAGGAAGCACCAACTCCCTCTGTAGGCACCAACCTACCCTTGCACCACCCAACCACCCTTGATTTTTTGAATATGGACAAAACTTATTTTTCAAGTCTTTTATTGCATCTCTCTCTGCTTCTCTAATTTAATATATTCTTTGATTCGGACTGTAGAGACACACCTCTTCTCAACACTCTTCCTCGTTTATATATTCTTCAAAACGGTGTGAGAGTGACACACTCTGTCCCTTGGTTTTGAACCATTGTACCTCTTAGTTTAACTTTAAACATAATCATTGATTATTATTTTTAGTGTGAAGGATTTTCGTAAATTGATCACATATGGATCAATTTCATCCTTTAACCTCGGCCTCGAACCTTTGTTATTTTCACAGGAACCAAATTCTATGGAGGCACTTCCTTCAAACCATTACATGTGAACAAGCGTTTACAGAACCATGGGCTTACCAATTACAGTGACGTATTATATTTTATTTAAATATCTTATATCACATGTTCAACAACAATGACCAAATGCTAGGCTTAACAAGTGGTTAAGCACTTATCAATTCAATAGTCATGATTCAATCCTTTGATGATATGGACGGATGACGAAACTTCGCCCTTCATAACTTCGGGTTTTCAACTTTTCAAACCTTCAAATCAGATCGGATGGTTTATTTCACGGAAACAAATCAATGGTCAGATTTGATCCTTACACTCATCCTTTCATTATTCAATTTGATGGCTAGGACTTAATCAAACATTGAGATGGACGGTTGTCGGAACTTCACCCTTCGGGACTTCGGGATTTCAACTTTTCAAACTTACACTATCCTTCCACTGTACTATGATCAACAGTTGAGAGTACACTCGAAGTGATCTTTCAGATTGGATGACTTGTGTCCTTGTTGGCGTGGTCTACCACATGTCCTTTGTTGATGTGGTCCCCTAACGTGGTCTGCCACACGTCCTTTGTTGATGTGGTCCCCTGACGTGGTCTTCCACACATCCTTTGCAGACGTGGTCTGCCATGTGTCCTTGTCGACATGGTCTGCCACATGTCCTTGCAGATGAGGTCTGTTGATGTAATCTGCCATATATATTTAATGACATGGTCTGCCACCGTGGTCTGTCACATTTCCTCTTGAATTGGATGGTTGAGGATTACTTCAGATGCTCCGGCGGACGAGAATTTATTTCGGCTCTCCAGGTCTCCGGGCTTTGGGAATTTCACATCTCAAACTTTCCGAAGCGTAACCTCCTCTCATCTTTAGAACCGAAGTGAAAGGTTTTTGTTCGATTAGGATCTTGGATCAATGGCTTGATCTATCTACGGTGTTGTTCTTCTAGGTCATCCTCTCCTTCCACTTAGAATGATCCAACGACTAACGGAAATTCACATAAACGAGATCTCGAGTCTTACCACGCTTATCCTATCCCTCTACTTGAAAATGATCGACGGCTTGATGGGAATTCAGGTTTAATCCAACGAATGACGGGTATTCAGATAATCAAATTCTCAACCCTTTAGCCATGCTTATCCTATCCTTCCACTTAAAAGTGATCCGACGGTTGTGAATATTCTCAAAGAATATCAACGACCAAGGATGGTTGCAGAACCACAACTTGCGAGTGATTTAACTTGTCACCAAAACTCCGCAATTTGAATTTGTGTGTTGTTTTTTAGTCAACCACAATTGTCGATCTTCGAAGCTATAAGATCGAACGATCTTGAATAATTGTGGGATTGGAACTAGCGCGATATTTAATTCTCCTTTCGATCTCCACAATCTATCCCTATCGTTGATCTGGTGATTGCACATCCAACAGTCACAACTCAATTTGAATTAATCTGATCACTTGTTGGATCAACCACAGTCGTCGATATCCGAGTCTATGAGATCTAATGATCTAGACCAATTGTGGGATTGGAACTAGAGAGTCATTTAATTCTCCTTTTGATCTCCGCAATTCATCCCTATCATTGATCTGGCTTGCATATCTTACATTCATGATCCTCCAACAATCCTCAATCCCACGGTCACTCATATGATCGACGTACATAATATGTAGACGATCAACACAGTCAATTTCTTGATCGGACAGTTGTTGAGACTTCTCACCCTGAGTATACGCTTTTCCTTCCAAGCTTTGATCTCTGCATTTGCTAACCCTCTTGAGATTTTATCATAGGAACATTGTTGATCCTATCGTGATCAACAATAATTACAAATTGCTTTAGCCTTAAGGTGATGTTCTTCTACCGATTCTTAGTATACTTTTCTTTTTGAGATTAACCTTGTTGCTCTGCTTATTATGACTATTGACATCAATGACAACACATGAATGACAATATGTCCAACACACATATATTGCAAAGTTCTCTGGGAGCAAAATTATAATACTGAGTACCAAAATATTTGTGAGCACTTATTAGCTCCATTGTACGAGTTCATATTGTGCACACCAACCCCGTGTATGACTGACAAATCATTGGTTGTCATCAAGAGAATTGGGAATTGGTATTTTTTATAACATGGAACATATATCAAGATATACAGATCTATGAAGGCACCCCACCTGGTTCCTCGATTGTGCCAGAAAAATTAGTACTTTAGGAAGTAATTTATCAGACGGTTATCCACGGAGTCAAGGGGATAATCTACCATGATAGGAAGGTTATATGTCCCTCGCTACCATTTTGTATCGTCACTTACTCATTCACAACTACCAAGCAAGCCCAAGAGGAATGAATACATTCATCTCTTACTACTTTGGAGAGAAAAGGTTCAGAAGGCACAACCCAAAGAAGGTCATCAAGGAACACGTCAACAAGCTTGGCGTGCCTTGGGAATATATGACATAGGTTTGGGAATAAGAATAAGTACACCATGATGTAAGGACTTATGATGAAGTCATATTAAAAATATGTTGTAAGCCTATCGGAAGGATTGTCGATGAAGAAAATGAAAGACAAGAGGCCAAAAGGAAAGAAGAATAAGATGGAGAAGAAAGGACATATGTCATAACTACATCAATGCAATCGATATCTGCAGAGGAAGAATAAAAGATAGCATACAATAAGAGTATAAAGAAAGAAAAATTTCAAAAGAAGAAGAACGAAGCTGCTAAGTGTTAAAATTTGAATATGCTCGTTTAAACATAGACAATGTCACATCATTGTCACCCAACCATAGGCATCCACATATTCCACCCCCAAGGACAATAACCTTTTCTTAGATAGATTGATTTTGGAAATTCCACACTAGAAACAATAGATAAACCCTAACCAGAAGCTCCAATGTTGCAGTAGTAACACAATACCAATAAGGTGTACCTTTACCAAGAGAAGCACACAAGAAGAAGATATCAGAAAGACTTCTTCCCTAGCTACCATTGTTGCTCCTTATAGTTACACCCTAGTTGTTTCCACAGTTCCTCCTTAGACTTTCGCACTATTTTCTGAGTGAGTGAGTATGTCCAAATAAGATAGGATCCTCCTTATTTATACAAGCATGTCCAAGTGACTTTTGCAAGTGGAGCCAACTTCTCTTTCTAGAGTCTTTGAATAATTTATTATTATTCTCCTTAGGATGACGTCTCTTCTAGGGTTTTCACACATCTGTTTAATGGTTATCTTACTCTTGTATCATTCTTTCTAAGTACAAAGGTTACACTTGTAGGTTAATACCTCTCGCATCTACCAAAAAAATCAACACTCCCTCTTAGTTAGGTAGGTATTAACTAAGATGTTATTCATGTAATGGTCTCAAACACATCCTTCCATATCACATGGTATGGGAAAGACTCACATAGTCTTGCAAACTAGTCTACAGGTAGCATCACATAGCCACACATGCTATCTCATGATCAAACAAATCATGTATCAAGTAGCATGGCCACACAGACCATCTCATGATAAAACAGATCATGTCACAAGTATCACCATCATAGCCACACAAGATCTATCATAGTCACACATAGACTACTTGATGGTCATGTCACAGTCATGCATCTAGGACCTCATAAACACATGTAGCATCTCTCTAGTGGGCACATCCTCATCGTCCTCTTGGACTTTANCTTTGTCACGTTTATTATTTGTATGATCATTTATATGTTGTAAACCTTTGATCCTACACACACATTAGCAGTGTTTCCTAGACTAGCCAAGTCAGGAACATTACAATGGTATCAGAGCTTTAGTCCTACCAGCCTGTGACTAAAGATAATGAGTGCAGCAGAAGACCCAGAGGGTCGTGAACACGTAGGTGACTAAAATGTCACTTACAACAAGCATCAGGAAAGAAGGCATAGGCATGATTTTCCCCTTTTTCCTCCTAGCTCATAGGAAGAGGAAGAGGCACACAAAGAAGCAGAGAGAAGGGAAGAGCGTGAGGCTGAGCGCGAGGTAGAGAGGATGTTAGGAGACAGATATGAGTGACTAGAGGGCAGTGGCAAGGCCCCCGTAGATCCAGAGGCAGCTTTCATGCAGGTTATCAACGATATGTTAGCTTGGCAACGGACCATGTCTCAGCCCTTGGCACAGGTGGTTGATAGATTAGCTAGAGTGGGCACCCTAGATACACAAGTCCCACATGTAACACAAGGGAACCCAGGAGTAGGCAGTAGACCCCAGTCACCCTCTCGCACATACACCTCTGTGAGTAGGATTCCCATACCCTTGTTTCCCAGTTTCCAGAGGGCACCCCCGGTAGCAACACCGCCACCGATAGCACAGAGGACACCCACTCATGCCGACGACATTGCATAGTATAGGAGGGAGTATGCAGCATTGGTTCGTGACTTCCATCAGGATATGACCTTAGTCAAGTACTGTGGACTCAGACTCAGGAACCGCCCCAGAGAGCCACAGAGGGGAGGACCACAACAGAAGTAGGGGCATAACCTCGATTTCATCCGAAAAGTTGGGAAACTCACCATCCCTTCTTTCGACGGATCAACCAAATACACCACCAGAGCTTTGGTACAGAAGCTAGACACATATTACAAGATCAACCAAACGACCAAGACAGAGGCCATTAGTTTCATGACCTTACAATTGGAGGGTGAGGCACACGAGTGGTGGTATCATGGACTGGTGACATTGGGTCACAGTCGCATCACCTCTTATAGGGAGTTTACAGATAGGCTCATGGACAGGTTTGATAGGAAGGATCCCGATATACACTTCAGGGATCTAGCCCAGTTGAGACAAACTGGCACAGTAGAGGCATTCATCACAGAGTTTCAGCGGGTAGTCATGGCAATGACAGATATATCAGAGCCCAGGTTGATCGTGTTATTCACAGAAGGACTCACAGAGCCTTTGAGAGGATGGGTGAAGGCATATAGGCCTCCCACTTTGCAGGATGACATCCTTCGCACTCGAGATCTGGCAGACTCAGTGCCAAAGACTAAAACTTTCTCCAAACCATTTGTGCCCCAGAGGGATCGAGATAGGAAGTCATTCCAGAGAGAATGGAAGGGCAAGGAGAAGTTGGATGATGAGACTAGGAAAGAGCTTATGAGGAAGAAGCTTTTCTTCAGCTGCAGAGATCCTTGGGTCTCAGGCCACAGGTGCATGGGCAAGGAAGAGATTCATTATATTGAAGTAGCAACAGACAACATGGACAATGAGGAGGAGGAGTAGGACAGTGGATCCACTAGTTCAGAGGAGGAGTCAGCACCAGCAAAGGAGCAGCCTCCCCATAGACCACCGACACCAGCAGGAGCCCATCCTCCAGTAGTCCCACAACCGCCAGAGTAGGCTAACAGGAGGAAACCAACAAAGGGAGGAGTCATAGTGACCCTTTCTGGTGTTCCCAGGTATGATACCCTCTGTATCAAAGGGATTATTCAGGGGCA
>SNQJ01S0020989.1:54703-68935 GCA_010110895.2 Picea sitchensis | reverse complement strand
ACTTATAAATAATATTTTTTACATAATTTAAAAATTATATTATTTATTTAATGATAAAAATTTAAAAGCTTTTTGATATTATCTCCTTTCTATATTGCAAAAATAAAATTCTCTAATTAATAATATTACAAAGAATTATTTTCATATATATTTTTAAAAAGTATTTATTACTTAATCCAGTATTATCCAATACTATTAATATTTGTGTATTTTGGAATTTTGCATTACATAGTTTTTATTTTGGAGGTTTTTCTAAAAACACTCATTATTATGTTCCATATTTTACTATCTATATATATTTTGAAATTGTTTTCATAACATAAATATCTCTTCATATTATAAGGTTTTTATGGAATTTGAATAACTAGTTATTCATAATAAACTTCTTAATTTAAGAACGGACCATGACATAATAAACTTCTTAATTTAAGAATGGACCATGACAAATAAAGAGCTTTTAGGTAATCAAAGTAGTGTTAGATTTGAGTGTAAAAGGGGCCCATGATTATAAAGTTCATTGATGCATTTTGATATTAATTCTCATGAAACACAACCCATGTAAAAGGGTCATGATTGTAGAGTCTCTTATTTAGCTTTTAGGTAGTCAAAGTAGTGCTAGATTTGAGTGTAAAAGGGGCCCATGATTGTAGAGTTCATTGATGCATTTTGATATTAATTCTCATGAAACACAACCTGTGTAAAAGGGCCATGATTGTAGAGTCTCTTCTTTTTATTTGTTAAAGATTTTGACTTCAGATAAATTAGCATGAAACCTGCAAAGAGAATCTAGCTAGAAACATTGAACATGAAAATCACAAAGTTGAGATAAGAAGAGAAGAATTAGAGAGAAAGAATAAATAATTGTACTAACCATTAATCCACACTCAAAGAGTGAATAATTTACAATAGAGATAAGCTACATGCTCAAAATAATGTACCATAGTAGCCTTCTAGAGAGATGTGGACACACACTGACAAAACCAAAGTGAATTTCCACCTAGTCCTAACTAACCCACCATGTAGTCATCAATTAACTAGTCTAGACAAGTGGAGTGGCAAGAATCTCATGCATGCACATGTGGTGCACCCTCCTAACCTCATGCATGTCAATTGCGTCTTACCGATGATGATGCCAAGGTGCATGCAACATTTAGTGATAATACTGAGGTTGTCATGCAAGACTTGATTCCAATAGTCTAAGTGACGTATAACTGAGTAATAACTCAGGAAGATGTGACACTCTCATCTAGGGGAGAATATCTGATACCGAGGGTGCCCTAAGCATAAACAATTGAACTTAGGAAAATAAATACCAAGTGTGTGTGTAATATTTCCAACACTTGTGCCCTTTAAAAGGTTAAATTAAAGTGTGTCCATTTAGAGGGTTATACATATAAATTGAATTAGTTTTTAATGAACCTTTGTTTCTATCAAAATGGAAAGGTCTATCTTATTAGCGAATCCATTTGCACAAAATTTAAAAACTATGGAAATATTTTAGATGTCATATAAAGGTAAAGGTAATCATTATAGAATATTGCAATTTCATTTATAAACAATTTATTTATAATGTTTAGGCTCTTCATTATCATTGTTAAATATCATTGAAGTCTATGTATACACTATGTTACATTTTCATTTCAATTCCTTGCATGTATTGCTTTTTTAAATTGAAATAGTTCACATGTATATGAATTGGTTCTTATAGCATTCAATGGTTTTAAAATTCTTTGAGTTTTAAAAAAAATTAGGGACAATATGGTTAGAAGTAGAGAAAAGGTATCGAGAGTCTAAGTTTGTATTCACATGTCTTTGTGAGATATAAACAAAAAAATATTTACATTGTAGTCTTTGTGAGAAGCTTCTCTATTATGTTGTCCACTTTTATAAGCAACCTTAATTTAGTGGTGATCTATGTTATTACTAGCCAATGATTGAAATTTTGAACACATAGTTCTAGTTATACAAGACACATGTTAATCTTATGTTTATGTGAAGGTTTTAATGATTTCTTTTGTACCTAAATTCTTAATATTTGGAGTTTTAACTTTACCTTTTTTCCATTAACACATGGTTCTAGTTATACAAGACACATGTTAATCTTATGTTTATGTGAAGGGAAAGTATACATATGAAGATGGGTTTCTTCATTCTCAACCAAATGACGTTTTATATTATTTATAATAACAAAGGGACACCCTTCATTTAGAAGATGAAGAAAGATTTCGTGGATAATGGGTCACTCATAAGCATGCTACTACCGATTTTACTAAAATGTGATGCGTTAGATGCATTATAGGGATCATGCTACTACCAATTTTACTAAAATGTGATGGGTTAGATGCATTATAGGGATCATAGTGAGTTATTTTCATCATATCAAAAAGCTATGACAAATTCCATTTCTTCCTCGTTGATACAAATGAAAGCTTACACAAACCAAATGCTTCCAATATCTTGGCCCAACCTAAACCCAATGCTTCCACCCTATTGTCCCAAACTCAATCAAGACATTAGAGAGAAGGAGGAAAGGGATAAGTTCCAAACACATTTACATACAATATTATCATGAATGGCCTTTGAAAGGATGGCCAATTCAATTTAATATTATCTCTAACTGGATCATAAATTGTTTGCATCACAGCTTGCACTGAATTCTTGATACCAATCAACTCCCAAAAAATATGAAAGCATAGCCTCCACACTATATTCCTTCCCATAACATTGATTTTATTTTAGGTTTTCCCAACATCAATCAATGTATCTATATATATCCTCCGCTCATTCAATAGGAAATCAAATCGATCACAACACAAAAGAACACAGATGAAGTATTCAATGAATTGGGAATTTAGATCGAAGAGAATTCACTATTGGAGAATTTTAGGGATTCCTGCATTGGCATGACGATGTTTAATGAGAAGAGATGGGGGTGGATGTAGTAGATCACTGAATGCCATATATTTCCTTCTCTATGTTTAAATTTACACAAAAAAATTCCTTTTGATTAGTTTGTTATAATGTCGTTGGCTTTACATTATACTCCATGAATTCTTATTTACTTAAACTATTTCTAGTGATTGTCATGGAATGAATCTCAAAATGTACATGGAGAACAATCATTCTTTGTGCAAATATCATCTCTGTGAAAATCGGGTATAATGTGAATTGATGAAAGGAAAAAAACAAATTTAATTGAATACAGAGAAACCTAAAAGATATTCCAGTGGAGGGAAAATTGGGAGTATACGTTGAAGTAGATACCTTATGCCTTCAAAATACCACAAAATGTGATGCAAAGAGGTCTTCCCTATCACCCCGCAGGGTCTCTTTACCTAACCTCCTGCTCATAGGATCGATTCTAAAACCCTTACGCTGAGCCGAAGCGGCTCTTTAGGTTCCCTCAGGAATCTCTGCTCAATTACCCGATCCACAGGTCCTTCTTTACCTTCCACGACCTTCTGCAATTAACCGTGGTTATCCCCGACTCTGTATCAGGGTTCGGGGTTTCGCAGTTCTCGCTGTCGAGAACTCCTTACCTCTCCAATCCCCGATTTGCGATGAGCTCCTTCTCTATGAGCTAGCCCCTACTGGCTATACCTTGGTCCATACGACCACTCCAATAAGACTGCAGCCTTAATCTTCTCTATCGGGGTTTTCAATATCATGATGCGCCTGTCCATGGGACTCGCGATCCTCCGAATCCCGACGCGCCCCTTCCTTCTCAGCTCTAGCCCTTCCCGACTATACCATGGTCCATGTGACCACTTACCATATGACCGCAGCTATCTAGCTGTCCATCGAGGTTAAGGGTTTTGCGACGTCAATGTGCACGCACCCTTTGGACTTGCGATTCTCCGATTCCCGATCCTCCGATGGGTCCCGGTCGTTGACCTGTCAACGGTCCTTTCGCCTGTCGCTAAAATCTGCCACCTATCCTCCTGACAGTCAGTGTGGCCCCACGCTCCTAGGCCTTATCGAGAAATTGTGTATCGCGATTCTGCAATGCATGAAACCTTTGTGCCCGAGATCTCCGATATCCCGATTCCCGACTCTTCCCAGGTGTCTGACACTTGTCCTCCATGCCGACTCTTGTCGGGATTTTCCCCGGTGCGCTAATGGTTGCCACGCGTCCTCCTAGATGGAGGATCCTGATTTTGTCGGGATTTCGAGACTTCCAATGTCTCGTTTCTCTTGTCCTCAGGAACTCCGATTTCCCGATTGACGATATGCCGACGGGCGCTTGATCTCCGCCAAGTGTCTCTCTCCAACGGACGGTCCAGATCTTATCGCTATTTCGAGACCTAAGAGGTCCTCGTTCTTACGACCTCGAGAGCTCTGATTCTCCGACGACCGATATCCCCATGGTTCCACCCCTGCCGGGATTCTTCCTCCTATCTGTCGAGGACTTAACCTCCGCGCAACTTCTCCAGATTTGACGGTTTTTGGGTATCTATCCCAGATCTAACGGCCCAAATCCTTTCTCCTTATGTGCTCCTCCTCCTGAGGCTAAACGTCATGCGCCTTCTCCCGATCCAATGGCTGACGGGTTTTCTTCATGAGATCCGACGGCTCTCGGTCTCTTCCTCATGTAGGCTCCTCCTCTAAAGATCCCCTGGACGTGAATCTTCAACGGTCCAGATCTATTCTCTCCTGCCGATCTGACGACGACTGCTCCTCCTCCTGAGCTTCGCATGCTTTCGTCTTGCACTTGGAAGGAATTCAGTTCCTTCAAGGTCTCAACCTTATCTTCTTTCCTCAACGGGCTCCCGAACCATGAGCTTCACCGTGTGTGTACAAACGCTTGCTCCTTCTGAGCTTTTCTTCTCCTTTCGTATCCTTAAAGGACTCTGGCGTCTACACTCCTTACAGAACCTCTACGCGCACACGGTGTTGTCCCTCCTGAGCTTATACAATCACTCAGGCCCCTAAGGGATTTCTTCGTCTTTCTCCTCCCACAGATGGAGAATGAGATGGATGCCTTCCTGGCTATCCTTCTGCTCAAGCGACCCTCTCGCTGATTCCTTATGGGTGTTCAGTAACCCCGTGAAGATCCCTCTAGTGGACTCTTCCTTCAAATCCAGAACTCAAAGAGTTCTCTGTTCTCCTGCGCCTGCTTGCACACTTTCTCGACGCCCTCCTTAGTCTCTTCTCCACAAAATGTTCAGTAGTTCTTTTTTCCTGTGCACCCTTTGCACCTGCTCAATGCCCACCTGGCAGAGCTCTACAAAATCCTCAGTGATTCTGCTTCTTTTGAACTCTCAGCAGATTCTCTTCTCCACAGAACGTTCAGTAGTTCTGTCGTCCTGTGCACCCTTTGCACCTGCTCAATGCCCACCTGGAAGATCTCTACAAAATCCTCAGTGATTCTGCTTCTTCATGAGATCCGACGGCTCTCGGTCTCTTCCTCCTGTAGGCTCCTCCTCTAGAGCTCCCCTAGACGTGAATCTTCAACGGTCCAGATCTTTTCTCTCATGTCGCTCTGACGACGGTTGTTGCTCCTCCTAAGCTTCGTGTGCTTTCGTCCTGCACTTGGAAGGAATTCAGTTCCTTGAAGGTCTCAACCTTATCTTCTTTCCTCAACGGGCTCCCGAACCGTGAGATTCACCGTGCGTGTACAAATGCTTGCTCCTTATGAGCTTTTCTTCTCCTTTCGTATCCTTAAAGGACTCTAGCGTCTGCACTCCTTGCAGAACCTCTACGCGCACACGGTGTTGTCCCTCATGAGCTTACACAATCACTCAGGCCCCGAAGGGATTTCTTTGTCTTTCTCCTCCCATAGATGGAGAATGAGATGGATGCCTTCCTGGCTATCCTTCTGCTCAAGTGACCCTCTCGCTGAGTCCTTATGGGTGTTCAGTAACCTCGTGAAGATCCCTCCAGTGGACTCTTCCTTCAAATCCAGAACTCAAAGAGTTCTCTGTTCTCCTGCGCCTGCTTGCACACTTTCTCGATGCCCTCTTGGCGGAGTCTCTTCTCCACAGAACATTCAATAGTTATGTCTTCCTGTGCACCCTTTGCACCTGCTCAATGCCCACCTGGCAGAGCTCTACAAAATCCTCAGTGATTCTGCTTCTTTTGAACTCTTAACAGAGTTCCTTCCTTTGTGCACTCTCGTACACACGCTCAATTCCCACTTGGTAGAGCTCTCACATAATCCTCCACGATTCTGTCTGCAACTGTGTTCTCACCCACACAGCCTTACCTCCTGAGGTGTTGAGTAACCTCACAGGTCTTTCTCCTGAGTTGTTGACTTCGGTCCTGTGCCTCAGCACGTCTTTGTCTGACTCCTCAGAGTTTAGAAGTGCATCCTCTGTGCACTGGTTTTCAGAGACCGCAGTCCTCTGTCACGCCCTCATGGCATGAAACCTCAAAGACCTCCACTGAATCTCACAAACTCCTGCAGAATGCATCCACATAACATACATTCACAGCATATACAAAGAACACACACAGACATGCATATAAGACAGAATGATACAGGGAAAACTGCTCTGTTTATATTAATGTCAAATGCCTGTAATTACAAGGTGTTCCTCGAGCTCTCTCTGGCTCTTCTCTTCTCTACCATTCTACTCTAGCTCAACTAACTCAAAATGAGATCTAAAATCTCTTTTACCTGAGGGGCTCATCGAGCGCTTCCCTCCAGGTTCACCTACTCTATTCAATTACAATGAATGCGTTGTCTAGTCCAGCACCTAGATCTAGATCTCAACCGATCTACAATAAAGGCCGATCTACCTAACACCTGCTCAAAGGCACGGATTCCATGGCTCAACAACCTAAGCACATTAAATTACATTCAATTCAAATTCAAATGAGGCTGCGCCTCCCTTTTAGCATATGAATGCATGCGCGCTGACGTGGCTGGTTGGCTGGATGGCTGACATGGAGCGATGCTCCTGCATCATACTCCACAGCTGCAAAAATCATGAGCTCCTGCTCATGAGCTTCCCCTGTAGCTGTTGGAAATCCTCCTGGATCCCAAATCAGTCTTTGGAGCTTCCCATCTGCTCCATTCTGCTGCTGCTGCTTCTGCTCTTCTGCTGCTGCTTCTCTTCTGCTCAGCCCCTCCTCGCTGGCAGTTTCTTCTAATCTCAACATCAGCCTTCTGATGTCCTCTATCACTTCATCCAGCTGGTCCAGTGGCTGGTCCTATTGTTGCAATCTCCTCAGCTGCAAAATTTTTTGGCACATGGGCAGATTGCTATGATCTCCCATGCCATCTTCTCCTTCATATTCATCTTCATCTTCATCTGTGACCTCAAGTTGTCACTCTGCTGCAGACTTCAGTTCTGCAGTCTCTTCTTGACTGACCTGCTGCTCAGTCATCCTCTTCTCTGACAGCTCAAATTCTGTCAGTTCTCTTGTTGGCCCTGGATTGTTCAACCAATCCTCCAACATCTCCAGCTCCATCTCCCATGGAGTGATAACTTTACCTGCCTGCTCCTCAGCTTCCTTTGCTGCTAGCTTCAGTGCTACAGCTTCTTTCTCTTCAACCCCCTGGCTGAAACTAATGAGCCATCCCTCAGAATGCTCATCTTCTTCTTCCGCTTCCGC
Source organism: Picea sitchensis (assembly GCA_010110895.2). Lineage (NCBI taxonomy): Eukaryota > Viridiplantae > Streptophyta > Pinopsida > Pinales > Pinaceae > Picea > Picea sitchensis. The sequence continues at coordinate 61,375 of SNQJ01S0020989.1, read as the reverse complement.
TTGTGCTTGGGCAGTCTCAAACACCTGCTCCAATCTTTCCTTGACAGTCATCATCCGCTGAGACTGTTTTGCTGCTGCATTATCCGCAACACCAATTTATGCCTCCTCCTGGGCACATGGTAGGAATATCCCAATTCCCCCAATCATCAAAAGATCATTCTGATATTCCTTCTCCTCTATCAGCTGCACCTGTTGATCCTTTTCCATCTGCTCTGTCAGTTTCTCGGGTTGATCCAAATTCACCTTCTCATCCCTGCCCACCTGGCAATATGGGATGTTGTTGTTGCCTCCCTGGTAGACCATGAGATCAACTGATCCCATCTTCATCAGTAATCCTTGTTGAATTGAACTCTCCCCTGAGTCCATGAGACTTTCAGACAGTCTCGAATCCTCATATCTGCCCACCTAGCAGTCCAAGATGCTTCCGCTGCCCCTGACAGTCTTCGAGATCCCACTGTGATCTCCTTTCATTGCCCAGCTGGCAATGCAAAATTCCCTCGCTATCCTCCTGACAGTCCGTGAGATTCTCCACTGATCTTAACTCGTTGCCCTCCTGGCAAACTGGAATTTCTACTTCTCTGCCCATATGGCAGTCCTTGAGATCCTCAGATGATCCCAATTCATTTTCTACACCGAGAATTTCTCCAAATTCTGGTTCACATACCTGAACCATCTCCTCCTCTTCTATGGGCCTGAGGTTTTCAGCATACCTTAGCCATCTCCTTAACAACCTCTACTGTCCTTTGACCATCAACTCCCTGACTGTCCATTTCACCTTTGGCGTCTTCATGGGCCATTCATAAACCCATCTCTGCTTGGCTTTCTTATCCTGCCTCATCCGCAGTTCGAGCTCCTCCATCTCTCGCTTTATATCAGCGAGCTCTCTATCCATTTCTGCTACACTCATCAGCTCTGGGCTCTTCTTCCTACAGCCTTCAGTAGCCATTTTGTTGTGTCTATCTGCCTCCCTTGCAGATCTGCTACTATCACTCCGCATCCATGAGTGTTCCAGCTTCACCCTACAGTCCTGGTGACTGTCTATAGATTGTTGCCTACCTGCAACCAAGTCCTTACAGAGTCCTCAGCAACTCTGTCTTCCTCCTCCTGCCTTCTCTTTCTCCTCTTGCCTGAAATATACAGACAAGAACTCGCTCTGATACCACTTGATGCAAAGAGGTCTTCCCTATCACCCCGTAGGGTCTCTTTACCTGACCTCCTACTCACAGGATCGATTCTAAAACCCTTATGTTGAGCCGAAGCGGCTCTTTAGGTTCCCTTAGGTATTTCTGCTCAATTACCCGATCCACAGGTCCTTCTTTACCTTCCATAGCCTTCTGCAATTAACCGTGGTTATCCCCAACTCTGTATCGGGGTTCAGGGTTTCGCAGTTCTCGCTGTCGATAATTCCTTACCTCTCCAATCCCTGATTTGTGATGAGCTCCTTCTCTATGAGCTAGCCCCTACCGGCTATACCTTGGTCCATACGACCACTCCAATAAGACTGCAACCTTAATCTTCTCTATTGGGGTTTTCAATATCATGATGCGCTTGTCCATGGGACTCGTGATCCTCTGAATCCCAACGCGCCCCTTCCTTCTCAGCTCTAGCCCTTCCCGGCTATACCATGGTCCATGTGACCACTTACCATATGACCGCAGCTATCTAGCTATCCATCGGGGTTTCAGGTTTTGCAACGTCAATGTGCACGCACCCTTTGGACTTGCGATTCTCCGATTCCTGATCCTCCAATGGGTCCCGGTCGTTGACCTGTCAACGGTCCTTTCGCCTATCGCTAAAATCTTCCACCTGTCCTCCTGACAGTCAGTGTGGCCCCACGCTCCTAGGCCTTATCGGGAAATCGCGTATCGAGATTCTGCAATGCACGAAACCTTTGTGCCCGAGATCTCCGATATCTCGATTCCCGACTCTTCCCAGGTGTCTGACACCTGTCCTCCACGCCGACTCTTGTCGGCTTTTCCCCGGTGCGCTGATGGTTGCCACGCATCCTCCTAGATGGACGATCCTGATTTCGTCGGGATTTCGAGACTTCCAATGTCTCGTTTCTCTTGTCCTCAGGAACTCTGATTTCCCGATTGATGATATGCCGACGGGCGCTTGATCTCCACCACGTGTCTCTCTCCAACGGACGTTCCAGATCTTATCACTATTTCGAGACCTAAGAGGTCCCCGTTCTTACGACCTCGAGAACTCCGATTCTCCAACGACCGATATCCCGATGGTTCCACTCCTGCCGGGATTCTTCCTCCTATCTTTCGAGGACTTAGCCTCCGCGCAACTTCTACAGATCTGATGGTTGTCGGGTATCTATCCCAGATCTAGCGGCCCAAATCCTTTCTCCTTATGTGCTCCTCCTCCTGAGGCTAAACGTCATGCGCCTTCTCCCGATCCAATGGATGACGGGTTTTCTTCATGAGATCCGACGACTCTCGATCTCTTCCTCCTGTAGGCTTCTCCTCTAGAGCTCCCCTGGACGTGAATCTTCAACGGTCCAGATCTGTTCTCTCCTGCCGATCTGACGACAGCTGCTCCTCCTCCTGAGCTTCACGTGCTTTCGTCCTGCACTTGGAAGGAATTCAGTTCCTTCAAGATCTCAACCTTATCTTCTTTCCTCAACGGGCTCCCAAACCGTGAGCTTCACCGTGCGTGTACAAACACTTTCTCCTTCTGATCTTTTCTTCTCCTTTCGTATCCTTAAAGGACTCTGGCGTCTGCACTCCTTGCAGAACCTCTATGCGCAGACGGTGCTATCCCTCCTGAGCTTATACAATCACTCATGCCCCTAAGGGATTTCTTCGTCTTTCTCCTCCCACAGATGGAGAATGAGATGGATGCCTTCCTGGCTATCCTTCTGCTCAAGCGACCCTCTCGCTGAGTCCTTATAGGTGTTCAGTAACCCCGTGAAGATCCCTCCAGTGGACTCTTCCTTCAAATCCAGAACTCAAAGAGTTCTTTGTTCTCCTCCGCCTGCTTGCACACTTTCTCGACACCCTCCTGGCAGAGTCTCTTCTCCACATAACGTTCAGTAGTTATGTCTTCCTGTGCACCCTTTGCACCTGCTCAATGCCCACCTGGCAGAGCTCTACAGAATCCTCAGTGATTCTGCTTCTTTTGAACTCTCAGCAGAGTTCCTTCCTTTGTGCACTCCTGTACACACGCTCAATGCCCACTTGGTAGAGCTCTCACAGAATCCTCCACGATTCTGTCTGCAACTGTGTTCTCACCCACACAACCTTACCTCCTGAGGTGTTTAGTAACCTCACAGGTCTTACTCCTGAGTTGTTGACTTCGGTCCTATGCCTCAGCACGTCTTTGTCTGACTCCTCAGAGTTCAGAAGTGCATCCTCTGTGCACTGGTATTCAGAGACCACAGTCCTCTGTCACGCCCTCATGGCATGAAACCTCAAAGACCTCCACTGAATTGCACAAACTCCTGTAGAATGGATCCACATAACATACATTCACAACATATACAAAGAACACACACATACATGCATATAAGACAGAATGATGCAAGAAAAACTGCTCTATTTATATTAATGGAAAATGCCTATAATTACAAGGTGTTCCTCGAGCTCTCTCTGGCTCTTCTCTTCTCTACCATTCTACTCTAGCTCAACTAACTCAAAATGAGATATAAAATCTCTTTTACCTGAGGGGCTCATCGAGCGCTTCCCTCCAGGTTCACCTACTCTATTCAATTACAATGAATGGGTTTTCTAGTCCAACACTTGGATCTAGATCTCAGTCGATCTACAATAAAGGTCGATCTACCTAACGCCTGCTCAAAGGCACAAATTCCATGGCTCAATAGCCTAAGCACATTAAATTACATTCAATTCAAATTCAAATGAGGTTGTGCCTCCCTTTTAGCATATGAATGCATGCGCGCTGACGTGGTTGGCTGACATGGAGCGATGCTCCTGCATCAAAATGTGGTGGTGCAAAGCTTCAAAGCATCGTCCTGGAATTCTAGGCAAGACTAATGTGGTAAATATTGTGGAGAATTTACTTTTATATTTGAGAGGGAAAAACACAACATCTTCATATAGCAATATAAGCATCGATCATAGCACCCACGCTTGCAGACAATGCTTTGTTTGAATTCCATGTCCTATGGCCTACTGATCTCATAACCTGTGTAAGTTACTTCACGTTTCCTTTACCTTGTAGTTGAAGCTTGTTGAAGAAGTATGCTAGTATATTCATAAATTTAATTAAAATATAATGTTATATATGTGTGTGTGTGTGTGTGTGTGTGTGTGTGTGTGTGTAGTCAAGTGGTTGTAGCTCAATTGGTTGGGGTGGGGAGTTTTCTCCTCCCCACCCAGGTTCGAGTCTCATCTATGCGACATGTTTTGTGAGCCAATATTCTCAAAATTCTTGACCCTCTTATGTTCTTTGGATTTCGGGGGGATTACTGTGGACTTAGCCATATATATATATGAGATAAATTCTTAACAAATTCATATCAATAAAATAATTATTTCATTTATTAATACAAAGTTGATTACTTAAATTTGATTAATACATGTTGTTTTTTCTACCACAAATGGTTAGAATTTTATTATAAAGATGGCTACAACAAAGAAAAATATTCCATAAATTCCAAAGATAAAAATAACTTCTTGAAATGAGGAGAGAAGTCCATCTTCTATGGATAACTCTAGTTTTTCAACAATAGTTTTTCTTAATTGAGCTTGAGTATGGTGTTCACTTCTTGTTGGTACTCAGCCTTGACACTCTGAACTTGCTGAGGTTGAAAATCTTGATTAACTTATTGCAAGACTTGAGATCCCTTGGAGGAAGATGGGATTTGATGAACTGAAGATTGATGGAGTAGAGCTTGTTTTAATTCTCTGATTTTTCGACGATTTGATCGAATTTGGTGGGCTTGTTTGTTCAGCTCCTTCAAGATTATATCCATTTCCTAATCTCTCTTCTTCTCATGTCCTTGAAGTTTTTGTGCCAATTGGGCTTTTGCTTCTCTTTGAGCTTCCAATTCATGACATTGAGCCTTCAAATTTTGCTTTAATTTTTCGATTTTGTAGGTAGAGCTATGGAAAGGGAGCTTGTTGCGCTTCCACATAATTCACATAGTCTTGAGACAAACAAAATGTCCTTTGTTGCAGATGATAGGGAAAATAGGAGATGGATTTCATAGGTGGAAAAGGAGGCTCAAACTAAGAGACAAAAGAAGGAGGCATAATGGTCCTATTCCCTTGCCAGATGCCCATAAATATATCGTGAAGTGTGGATCCATGGCGCAAACCCCCTGCCCTCGGGCCGAGATCAGTGCAGGATCTTTTCCAAACCACACAAAGAGTTAATTAAACCCTTTGTTTAAGCCACGAAAGATTTCGGGCTTCATGAGTTGGAGGTTCTCGACGCAATGTCACAACTCTTACAATCGCCGAAACGCGAAATGTCAATGAAGGTTTACTCCTCCAACGTGACGAGCACACGCCACCTATTACCCATTAGTTTCGGCTTTCGGGACTTTGGGCGAACAACCAACAGTTGTTCCTCTTCCCTTATGATTCCCTGAACTCTGAAATTTCGCCTTTGGCAGGGTCGATGGTTGTGAGCCTCCCTTGATCCAACAGTCCTGATATTTTTGGGATTTCGCGAACCGGGAGTTTGAAACTCTCGACTCCAAAGTCACTTGTCACACCAATCCCCGAATTCCCAAAATAGTAAAATTTGCGCGTGAGATCAACGACTCATGTTGATTCCCATCTAACGCCGCTACTCCTCCTGAGATTTTTGAATGCTAAAAGATGCTCAGCCTTAACTTCCTCACAGATCTGCGAGATCCAACGGTTCACAAAATTTGGTACTTTTCCACGAAGTGTTTCCACCATTCAATTCCTCACCTAATAATCCCTTTCGCGATTCGGGAATTAGAGTGACCAAGGATTTTGGCGTGCACTCCAAACTAACGAATCCCAAAATTCACGAAATGATCTAACGGCTCAAACTGATCACGATCAATGGTACACGTTGATTCTTGATATCAGGTTGGTGGTTCGTTCGACTCCTAACCACTTTGCAACTCCTTTGGATCCTACGGTCCTCACAATTTCGCAAGTTCTCCACAGAGAATTCTGACCACCCGATTCACTTCTCAAGGACTTCTGCCCAAACGACTCGGTGTTCTCCCTCCTGAACTTGAATTCTATGAGACGATTTCGATCTCTGTCTCCCTTCGAACACTTCAAAGGTGTTATCCTTCATGAGCTTCCTCTTATAACTCAAACTTCCAAAAGGATCCTTGTACGCACTTCTTGCGGCAAACTTTCAAATATCCTCTGGTTATTTGAATCTTCGACCCTGTGCACTCTTTGCAACAGTAGTCTCTCAATCTTCTTTTTGGATTTGTAAAACCCAAGGCTTCAATTGGCCCGCGCACACCTTGCATGGCTCTGTGCTTCACCTGCACTTCATCTGGTATGAGAACAACGATATCTCTCCTGAGCTTTCTGAGATAAAACTCAGATCCTCATCAACACACACCTTATGGACGTTCACTGCACTCCTTGCAGGAATCCTTAGGGAGAGAAACAATTGAAACTCATTCTTCTTCTCTTTCTGACTTCATACATTCAACATGAAATCATACACACAAAACAACATTGAAATAAATGTGTAACA
>SNQJ01S0020988.1:143461-155524 GCA_010110895.2 Picea sitchensis | reverse complement strand
GCATTCAAATCACCATGAACATTCAAATGAACCAAAGACACAGATCTGATCTTCAAGAGTGCAAATTCTCAAGTTTCTTCATTCATCCAAAGGTGTTTTACTAGCTTAAACTTAAGAGTATTTATACAAGAGTTTAAAAACCAGAAATGCTAAAATGTCTCCTAAATATCATAAGTAGATCCAAAATATCCTAGGAGGGTCGAATGCCTCCTCTATATCCTCAAAACATGGTCAAAATCCCACGAAATAAAAAACTGTCCTAGATTTAATGCTAAAACAGGGCAAATTTTGCTGAACTGGCCCTGTTTGACCAGAGTTGACCGGGCATCTAGCAGTCTCAGATTTCGAATATGATAGCTTATTCACCATCCTTGTACATCTGGGAACACGACCCAAGTGTTGGATTTTGCCCAGGTGTCCTGCAAGTATACAAACGACGGAGCTTTTACGGGATTTTGTCAAATCCTGTAATTTCTGCTAAATTTCCAATTTTAATGCAAAAATTTAGAAAATTCAATTATGAAGTTAAATGATGACAAATATACCTTGGATAGGCTATTTTATGAGAAACGTGGAATAAAATGAAGGAAAAATGGGCAAATAAAGAGGCAAAAGTATGGTTTGTGGAAGCACAAAAATGGACTCAACAGTCGTCCTGTTTGAGGGTAGTCTTAAACGTAGTCCGGGTGGCCTTAGTTTTCTTTCGGGATGAGGGATTTGGTGGGGTGACCTTCCTTTTCTTAGAGGGATCCTCCTCCTCTCTAGGCGGAGTAACCTCGCCATTGTTTTTGTCAACCTCTGTGCCACCTAGTTCTTCACCATCACCTCCCTACACAGGTGAGATCGAAGTAGTCTTCATGGATGTGCTAGGGATATCTTGAACTTCATCATCTGTCTTAGTCTTTCTTGGTCTAGGAGTATCCAGTATAGCTTCAGGGCTTTCCACGTCGGATATTTCTGTGGGATCCACTGGAACAAGGAGGTTCACTGACCATTCCTTGGTAATCTTCTCCAAGTCTTCTTCTGTCAACTTGTAGTACAACTGGAGTTGTTGTTTGTGCTCATCAGCATGTGTTGTGATATAGGTGAAGTGGAAATCCGTGCTAAATTTGATCAAAGGTCTAAACCTATGAAGTGTGTTTGGTGTGAGGCGTGGTGTAGACTGGATTTCATTCTTCAATTGGTTGTAATAAGTGTGGAAGACGACATTGGACTACCACTGCTTGTTCATGTCGCTGGAGTACCATAGCGTATAGAACTTCACAGACAGTGGTTCAAAGGGTTCGATCTCCAAAAAAGTGGTACCTTATGGTATCTCCCAGGCGATGAAAGTGATGAGTATGAGAAACCAACTAAAGTGGAACTCATACCCTTGGTCTTACGCTTCTCTGCAGTCAAGCTCTAGCTGATTTACAAGGTACTTCACCCAGTTCATTTGTAGTCCCTTCGCGCACTTCCCTGCGAGGTCAACTACAAATCCAGTTACCTGTGTGGGTTTGTTCTTGCGAACTAAATTCCTTGTGATCATCTGGAAACTGAGGTGCACTGTTGCATTCTCAATGGAGGCTACCTTGTAGCCTCATGTTCCCTTCTCTACATCGCCATATGTGTCTTTTATTCGCTGGGTGAGAGCGCGATCTACGATCTTTCCAGGGTAAAACTCTCGCAGGTCAGGGCCCTGCATGCTTAGACCTGTGATCCAATTGATCATAATCGTATCCATAGTGATGTCGTGGTCCAACCATAAGTATCCTCTGTGGTAGCAGGACAACAACAATCTGACACATGCATTCACTTCTTGATGCCTTCTGAAATGAGGAATCTTCATTACATTGAGGAGGGTTGAATGCACGAGATTATGGGTCCATTGCTGAGGGACAATCTTTGGGTTCCTCCTTTTTGTGATAGTTAAGTACTTGTGTGAGGCTACCATACTATAAGCTTTGCGATCTCCAAGGTTAAAATCACTAAATTCCAGTGCTGTGAGCTTATCCTGGTCAGCACGAACTGCGCACACCCCTTTCGGGAGGTACTCAGTGACCAAATTATAGTCAAAGTCTCTGGGTACAGTGTCTCGATTCACCGTGCCTCTTAGTGGTGGGATATACTTAGGTGAGATACTTGGGATTATCTTCACAATGGCGAAGTTGTTTCCAAGTTTAGATCATCTTTCTGAAGGCGGTCGGGATGGTTCTACTCGAGCAGTGGAGGGGGAAGCTCGCAATGCTCCCGAGGAAGATGCTTGTACACATGTAGACACTCCTCGCTCCGACATGACTCTCTCAGTCATTAATTCAATTAAAACTTCTTCAACTACTTTCTCAGTAGTGCTGAGCTCATCCGAAATACAAGCTTGGGTCAGCTAGCTCGGGTGCGAAAGGATTTCAGAGACTACAGTGAATAATATGGGAACAAGGCAATGATCTCAGGGTGAATTAATCTTAGGTTTCGTGCTCAAATTCTCAGTTAGAAAAAAGTATTCTCGGTGTGTGGTGCAATGGACTAAGTAGGGAAACTTAGCAATGGTTTGCTAGCAACGGTTATGATCCTTCATTAACTCATGTTCGACCCGTTATGGCGTGTTCCAACGGTTGGATGATGAACCTTTATTGCTTTTCTTCCCGTTTAGAGTGGAATTCGAACAGATATATCGACCCCAACGACTATATTACTTCGTCATGGAAAAGTAATCTATGTCATTGTTCTGATATCTCGGTGAAGCTCCAATTCTGCAATTTTTCTTTCTGCAAAGTATCTCTAGAACCTCTTGTAACCTTACAGTATTAGCCCTTTTCTTTCTTAACTTTCTATCCTTCTTCCCAGTGAGCTTCATCTCAGTAATGATTTTACCATTCTGATGCGTATCTTATGTGGTCTTAATTACTTCGCGCTATTGAAATTCTTTCCCAGGGTTCTTGGATAATACTTCTTCTATAGATCCTCTAGTGTTCTCTTAGCCTCGACATCAGAGTTGCTAGTATTAAATATCTGCAATTTTCTCTTTTGTTCTTCAATCAAGTGTGCGATCCTTCTAGTCATAAATTCTTTTAACTCTTACTTCTTCTATTCCAAAACTTCTTCTTCCTCTTTTCGTCTGGCTTGTTCTCTATCAATCCAAGGTTTTCCTATGAGAGTGGTAAACGGGGTGTTGTCTTCAACAAATTTAATAATATCAAAGTCTTCCTCTGTCAAAGTTCCATTAATAGTCATAGTTATCCAAGCGAGCCTTCCACATAGGTTTACTAGCTTTCCTCTGAATAAACTTATCCCTCCTAGGGAAGGGATCATGGTAGGCTTTCCTATAGCTTCCCAAGTTCTTTCTGGCATAATGTTCACTTGTGTTTCCTCATCAAGAATACAATCAATGTCGAAGTCCCCTATTCTTGCTTCGACTTGCTCCTTTTCTTTGAAGATCTCTGGTAATCGGACATCTTTATGTTCCTTCAAGGTTTCTTTTATCCGTATTAATATTTTCTCTGATTCTTGTTGGGTTTCTACCTTTTCCAAATCTACCTTCTGGTCTTCTTGATTCAGATTCAGCCTTTCCAACTTAGCGATCATTCTAGGGAAATCCAATACGTCATGGTCCAAAGCTTTGAAACAGAGACAACTAGGTTTTCTACCAGGGCATTCCTTAGCAAGATGTCCTGGTCTTCTGCAACTATAACAAAGAGGTAATCCTCTCTTTCTCTTCAATGATCCCCAACCCTTCTTGTACTGCATGCTAGGATCATAATGGCTAGCCTGCAAAAATTTATTTCTAGGATCCTGCATCCACTTGTTAGTCCAGACATTCTTTCTATGCATAGGTATAACATATCTATCATTATACTTATCAGATCTATTCATATCAAACTTTCTTTCATCTATTAATGCCCTAGTTTTTAAGCTAGGATAGAATCTATCAAACATAACTAGATCCATGCTTTAGAAACAAAAAAAAATTCACTTATCTTACTTCTACAGAGCACAAAGCTTCCAGATCTAAGGAATTTTGACTATTCTTACCTTTATTAGAGCACAAAGCTTACATATCTTACCTCTTTTCTGCAGATCTGACTTCTTTCTTTTAGAAATTTCCACTTTTACTTTTCTTAGAGCACAGAGTGTTTAGATCTCACTTCTTTTCTTCATATCTGATCTTCCTTTCTTTAGATCTGACCTTATTCCTGGCACAAAGCTTCATAGGTCGAGTAAAAATCTGCGCACTAGGGAAATAGATCTAAGCACAGATCTTTCTTTTGCACAAAGTTTCTTCTTCCTCAGTTCCTAGCAATCACAGTTTCAGGTCTTGGCAATGGAACCATTTGTTGGCACAGGGGCAGACCTAGGGTTCAACGCTTCAACAATGCACCAACAAAATCCTAACTACCGACCATTTCAACAACACCTGTGAAGCAGATGAAGTCTCACCCGAGGTAGAGACAGGGGTGGCTGCAAGACTCAGGTGTCTGCAACCTTAGCTGGGACACAGATCTGTGATTCTTACTCTTAGCAAGCACTTTAGCATAGATCATTCATCAATATTTACCCTCATGGCACTCCGCAGATGGCACAAAGCACCACAACATTCACTTAGATCTAGGTTAAGTTAGTACTTAGCAACAACAAAATAGGTCTAGCACTCAACACTTTCATATATGTCAAATCTATACCCACACATCTAAGAAGCACAAAGAAAAGTGGGTCTATCTAAGTATATCATAGCAAAGAACATAGCATAATCATATCAAGCACAACACATGGAAAGAAAGCAACACATTAGGTCGAAGCACCGAGCACAACACACAGAGTTACCGTGGTTCACCCCCACCCTAGGGATACATTCACACAATCTTCTTCTTCTTTATTAGATTTGGTCAATTGGGTTACAACACAAATCTCACACTTGTACTCCGCATAGGACATGAGATCTGTGCACACCTCACCAGATCCTCCTTCCCCGAGTAGATCTAGCACAAAGCCTTCTTACAATCTATGCACTCAACACTTACAACACTTGCCTTTAGCTCTACAAGTCAGTCACACAATATACACAAAGCCTTTACTAGCACTTAGCTTATCTTCTCACCCTCTCTTACATTTCTTAGCTACATATTTATACTTTACAAAATAGGCCTAAACATGGGTAAACCCATGGGCTGACATTAACCCAAAACCCTAAAAGGGCCCCAAAAGTGGGCCGATATCCCGTGATCTCTGCTTCGCCTGGTGCTCCATCTTTGATAGGCTGCCGAAGTCAAAAAATGGTCATATATGACCAAGTGTTCCTCAAAACTTGGTCAAGGGCCAATAGATCTATTGTTCAAAACCCTGTCTGACTTGGCTTATATCAAAATTGATTCTTTCTTTGGAATTAACTTCCATTTGTTGCATATCAATATGCAATTGTTCAATCAAAAGATTCTTTTGGTCAAGTTGTTTTCTCAAATTATCCACTGACCAAAAGTTAGTTGTTGCAAATGCTCCCAGTGAATCTACTACTTCTTTTGCGAATTCAGGGTCACTCTGTCCCTGTCCATCATATATCATTGTTTTTTTTTTTGGTAATTCCTCCTCTTTATGTCTATATTCTCTTTGTATGATAGCCTTCCTTTTATTGTTGAAAAATAAATATGATGAAGGCTTATATTTAGATTCAATAGGTGTCAGGTCATCTATATCGATAACCTCTTAACAAGGTAAATCAAAACTTGTTGCTAGGGGAGTCAAAGATGGTATGAGAGAAATAAGTGCAATAGATTCGCCTTGATTTGTGACATCTTTCAGAGGAGTTTCAGTGTTTGACAATAACAAAGTAAAATTGTTCCCATGTTTCATAAAATATTCAAATAATGCTAATAATTCTTTATCACTTTTACCTAGTATGGATATTCCTGTAATTATTGCATCTTTGGACAATGTTTCTGGTGTCTTTTCCACTTCTTTAGTTTTTTCTTTGGTAAATTCATGTTGCTTGAGATTGATTGTGCCACCTATGAAGTTGGATTAAGCCTTTTTTTTCTTGCAATATTTTAGGTAAATTGTTCCTTCTGTGATTTTGAAAACTGAGAAAACCTGACTGTTGTTCTTGATGAAGAATTTGAAATCTGGATACAACCTCATCATATGATCTAACTCCTCTGAAAACATTGTCATAGGGTGAATATTCATGGATGTATCTCTTCATGTTAAATTGAACTAAATGATTTTCTACCACCCTATGTGGATCATGCTTTTTGAATTCAATGTCAACCAATTTAATATCATCTAAGGCTGAAGCCTCTACCTTAGCATGTCTAAAGTCTGATAATGAGAATATACCAACATGTATGGGAAAGGATGGCCAAACTCTTTTATGTGTGACCTTCATTTATTTGGTGATGCCTATTGAAACTATCTGATAGGCTACTTCTCTGAAAACAAGTCTGTCTGGTAGAAATATGGGAAGAGCATGTGGAGATGCAAAGAAACTGAAAAATCTGATGTAAGAAAAACTTTCCTCAATGTACCAATCTGCAATGGAACCTAAATTCCCAATAATTGTTTTGGAATTATGGGGGGAAGATGACCATAGATAATTTCATGAATCATAATGACCACATTGTGACAAATCTCATAAAAATAATCCTTTTCGTTTTCTTCCCATAATTTAGAATGTTAGAAATGTATGGGCTCAGTGATAGTCGAAGTCTAGCTCCAATTCATAAGAGGAAATGGGGTTCTGAAACAAATTGCATCCATAATACATGCATACGTATAGAAAGGAGCATGTTATCCTTTAGACTTCTGAGTTTTTTAATCCCCAATTTATTTATCTAGGTTATCCGACAACATTTTTCCCCAATCAAAAGTATAACCCTCAAAAACTTTGTGAATTATAGGAACCAACTCTATAGTAAAATGTGTAGGATTTTTCTTTCCAAACATTCTACAAAGTATTGTGACAATATACAAAATATGGGCATTACAAGAGGCTATAAAATATATACCTTGGCTAACAATTTTGAATTTATTTTGATTTCCCCACAATTTTTTACTATATCATGAACAATTCTTCCATATTTTGTGCATTCATCATCCTGAAACTTCATTATAAAGTATGCATTGTAAGTATAATTGGGGTTGGGGGTTAATTTTTACATTACTTGAATGTCCTCGGGTTGGAAGGAGTCAACAATGGTCTTCTGATGATTGTAGATGGTTTTGGTCGAGATATCCACATGCTCTAAGGCCTAACTGATCATATCAATATATGGCATTAATTTCGGCCGAGCTGCCACTTTGTGAAGTTAGGATTTAGCCACCTAACTTAGCATGGTTGCAAATGACTCATCTTCTTCTCCAATTGAATCATCAGAATAGAGGGAATTTTCCTGCTCTAAAATTTCATAAACCTACTTCCATGATTTAATGATGTCCATTAGTCGAGTGGTAGTATCTGAAAGAAAGTTTGAATTTGGGTTCGGCTCCTCAAAAAATGGATCTTTCTTCTTTCCTACTTTACATGGTGCCATTATTTCCAAATATCGATGTTAACCCTCCTATGAGAAGTAAAAAAATGTAAGTCCAAACTACTAAATGTGAAAGTTCTGGATGTTAATAGAAAAATACTATGAAGCTCAAAATACCTTTATTAAAAGAAATGTGAAACACTAATTATCCTTATATTTAATCTATTGACAGGGTAATCATGCCAAATTTGTCAAATTTATTACCTGATGGTCGCAAGATTTTCCAACCTTTTACCGTAGCCATGTTAAATACACTTTTAATGATCCTAATGAAGATAAGTTATTTCGACGATTCAACATTCAAGAGTTTTGAATGAGCAATAATAGATATCTCCCGAAGGCCCAATTCATGAAGCAATTATTCCACCTTTAATTTATTGTTTCAATTTAATAGATCACGACTTATGGTCACTTTAACTTTAAGTTCTTCGAAACTCCAAGGCTTTGGAGCTTCGAGGCTTCATGAGTTTTCATTAGCGGTGTATAGAGTTTCCATGAAGGCCAAACTCGAGGAGCGATTACTTACTTTTAATTACACTTACTAAAGCATGCTTAACTCATTAATATTTGGTGATTTATTATTATGATCATTCAAGCACTTCGACATTGTTTTAATTTGTTCTTGATTTGATCTTCCAGACGACAATCTCTCGGAGTGATGTGGCAGTATGACATCACTATTGATGACATGTCATAAAAATAAGAGTGACATGTGTCACCTGAAATCATGTGAATGGTGTGAATAAAGGTGCCCAAAGTGAGCGCCACATGTCACCATGAGTAAATATTGACAGGTGGCCTAAAATGCATTAGTTGATTAATTTTTAAATATTTTGTAGGAATTCAAGTCTCCGGGACTCCGGAGCTTCGCGACTTTGGGATTTTTAGGGTTTTTCACATTTTGAGCTTGAACTCCCGAATCACGAAGTCTCGAAGTGAAATTTGTATTTATCTTTTGTTTAAACATTTTGCAATTCTGGAACTCCGAAGTTGTGAGAGTCATCAATCTAGATGAGTATAAAATTTTAATGGTTGGTATTTGATCTGCCCTATCAAGATGTAACGGAAACATATTTTAGCCCGAGAAATGATATTCCTAAGTTTAAAAATTTATTTTGAAAATTTCAATAATTTTCTAACATTAATCAACACCCTTGATGCAACGTATAGTCAGCATAGATGGATGAAGATAAGTTTTTAAATCAATGCAAAAATCAACAATGTTCATTGTCTTGTAGCATTACCAAATCTACACCTTCAAAACCCATACCTCCTTCTACTGCAAGTTGATCATCCTTTTTAGAATATTTTTCTTCTCCTCCGTCTAATAATTTTTTTAAATTTTGTATTATACCAAGAAATGATAAGTTTACATGTTTCAAGTTGAAGAAGAAAACTTTGATTGTATAATATCCTAATAAGGAAGATGGTAATGCTCACAATGAGTTTTCTGGTGAAGATGCAACCTTAGAATATTCAAGGGGTCTTAGTAAAGTCACCTTACTATAGTAATCTACCCCTCCAAGAGATCAAGATAGTTTACTTGTCACATGTGCACATATCTCCCATGATTTCTCCACTACTTGTATCTTCCACAATGGCTCACAAAAGAATTTGAATGTAAATCCATTGTTGAAAAATTTGCACTTTTTTTTTTGTAAGTAAGATTTGTATAAAAAGCCTTCAAAAAGAAAGAATTACAGTATCCTCATGAGTTCCATACTGTAGGAACTGAACTTCAGCGGAGGGAAACCAGTTCAGTCAGCCAGTTAAAGTAAAGCCCATTGTCTTAAAGTACCAATAAAAATGACATAAACTTAAACATAAAAATTCCAGTCCCCTGTGAGAGACCGAATCAACCTGTCAACTAGCCCTGAAATAAAAACACATACAAAATATGACCATAGACCCCATAAGGCAAAAGGAGATTCAAACACTTTGTTAAAATAGCATGAAGGCACCTATGCAGGTCATGTGGTGGGCTTGTAGCATGGCCATGCATCTAGGGAGGTGGTGTTGGTCGTTGGATCCGCGAATGGTGTTGCTTCCTCTTCGACCATTGTACCTCCCTCCTCCATGGGCTCGTGCATGGAAACTCCTATGCCAACATTGCCTCCAACCCCTTCCTCTTTGACCATTTTCCCTCCATCCTCCATGGGCTCGTACATGGCAAGTCCTATGTCGACATCACCTCCAACCCTTTCCTCTTCGACAATTGTCTCGCCCTCCTCCATGGGCTCGTGCATGGAAGCGCATGTGTCGTTGTCACCTCTGACCCCTATGTCATCTTCACCTCCATCCCCTGTATCGTCTTCATTTCCACTCCCTATGGCATAACCATCTCCTGGTGTATAGTGGCATGTCCCCTACAAAGATGAGAGCAATTGCAGGAGTGTTGAAGTCTTCTCATCCATGAGTACCATCCAGAACTATAGATCATCCAGGCCTTGTCGCAATTCAAAGATGAGACCTTGAAGAATTGCAATGTTGTCTTGCAATTGTGAGCTTGGTACTGAGTCTGAAAAGGAGTGAGGCCCTGGTTGAGGTCTAGGGAATTTTGGTTGTGATCCAAGGTAAGGCTGGTTGGTTGAGATCTTTGTCTGGATTGGTGTGCTCGTCGGTGAGTTGGGTGGAATTGAAGGAAGTGGAAGCGAGGTGGAAGCCAAATCGGATAAGGGACCTAGGTTAAAACCCAAGGAATTTCTAGAGATGGAAAAAAATTATAGCTGGATTGCAAAGGGCGAGGAAAGGGACGGAAGGTTTTTAGTTCTTTGTCCAAACTACGACTGAGAAGAGGGAGAGGAAGGTGAAGAAGGTGACGAGCTGGGAGATGGTGCAGGAGGGGCTCAAAGAACCATGCGCGGCTGGCTGAGCTGCCCGGTTGAGCCGTGCTTGGATTTCCCCCTTTGTCTTGGCATTCCTGGGACACTGAGTGGATTTGCAAGCACCGAAAGGAAGCACAGGTAGTGAAGGAGTAGCAAGGAGGAATGGAGGTCACAGGAGGCCNGGTGGAAATCATGGTGTCGAGAGTGCTGAAGGAGGAAAGAGCGCACGAGCTGAGTAAATTCCGGTTCATGGCTTTGAGATATCGATAGGACAATAAGCTTAGGCCAGGCGCACTGAGAGTAATGGCGCCTAGGCCTGCGTAATTTTGGATCAAATGCATGAGGGTGGCAGGAGGGTGTGACACACTCCTGTCACATGGTGATCGCCATGTTGTCCTCCTCGTGTCCTCTCTTGGTGACATTTGTACTTCACTATCACCCCATCCAGGGAGACAAAGTTGCACTTGCTAGTGGACCTTGTCCTCATTTATATACACTTGGATGGAATGAT
The DNA here is from genome assembly GCA_010110895.2 of Picea sitchensis. Taxonomy (NCBI): domain Eukaryota; kingdom Viridiplantae; phylum Streptophyta; class Pinopsida; order Pinales; family Pinaceae; genus Picea; species Picea sitchensis. The sequence goes on along the minus strand of SNQJ01S0020988.1, from coordinate 144,695 downwards.
AATGGTTCCTCTTTACAAATCATGCACATTGTGCACTGTCTCATTTTATTTTGGCCTTAAATTTGTGGATAAAGTCACTTGAGATGTGACCAATATGGATTCTTGTGGTCTACTTCTTGGGATACCCTACTCGTATAATTGAAACGCCGATTATAATGGTGCATTAAGAAACACCTCTATATTTCATAAAGATAACACAAACCATATTATTTGTAGTACACTTGAACTCCCAAATAATTTTTTTCTTTATGTTAACAAAGATTCTTTAATCTCCATCCAACAAAACTACACACAATAACATCATTCAGTGCCAAATTTGTACTATCAAGTCCATTCAATAGTTTTTAAGGATTGTTGTACACCTCTTCTTATTGTGCACTATCCTTTAACAATTTATTTGCTTCCTTGTGTCTCTCTTTATTGGATCTTATCCTCATTTATATGCTCTTGGATGGAAGGATAATGGTTCCTCTTTAAAAATCATGCACATCATGCACTATCTCATTTTCTTTTGGCCTTAAATTTGTGGATAAAGTCACTTGAGATGTTAAGCCCTAATATTGGCTCATTACCCCTTAATTGGGGCATATTATATTATTAATGTTATTTTATTTATGTAAGCTTTAGGCCATTAGTTGTAATTATACCTCCTAGTCTCCTATATATACCAAGGAGACATTTTCATTTTGAATCATCTTGTACTTGAACATTTAAGTGGGATAAAAGGAGGTTTCCCCCTTGAAGAGGCTTATTATCTGAAATTATCTCTTTTTCAAGGCGTTGAGTACATTTCCTGAGGTTTTTCTATGCTATATTGATGTTTGGTTCTTAACATATGGTATCAAAGCTCAAGGTCTTGGGGTTTCACTGCTACATCTGAGACACCATGGATTTTTCACTATAACTTTTTTTCTACAACGTTTCAGAAGGACCGGCTTGGAGGATATTTAGTAGACGGATCAAGGTACGTTGGGTTAAAAATTCATCTCCTGAAGCCTTATACTTTCAGAGATACAACCTATACAAGATAGGGTTCTGGAATCATCTTGAAATGAGTCATTGCAGAATTTTCACTATAAAAAAAAAATTGTAACATTTCAGACCCTGAAATATGGAGACCATTTAGAGAAATTAGTACGGTATCTGTGGTAAATATTTCATCTTCTGTTTCATCTTAAATTTGTATATACACCTTGTGTAAGATAGGGTATCTGACTAGTCCTATTGACTAGTC
>SNQJ01S0020988.1:128299-138863 GCA_010110895.2 Picea sitchensis | reverse complement strand
TACAGAAGCATCCAGAGTTACTCAAGCGTTGCAGACAACACTTGTCTCAAGGGGAGGGGCATGTTAAGCCCTAATATTGGCTCATTACCCCTTAATTGGGGCATATATTAGTAATGTTATTTTATTTATGTCGGCTTTAGGCCATTAGTTGTAATTATACCTCCTAGTCTCCTATATATACCAAGAAGACATTTTCATTTTGAATCATTTTTTACTTGAACATTTAAGTGGGGTAAAAGGAGGTTTCCCCCTCGAAGAGGCTTATTATATAAAATTATCTCTTTTTCAAGGTGTTGAGTACTTTTCCTGAGGTTTTTCTATGTTATATTGATGTTTGGTTCTTAACATGAGATGTTGATGTAGACCCCCCCTACTCTCCCTCGGGGTTGCTCGACCTCCCGGTCAAGGATCGTTAAATACTCTCGAGATGGATCAGCTCCTCAGGACCTTTATGGTCTCGAATTCAATCAAACACAGGCCCTGTTATCACCCTCGGGGTTTTCATGGTCACAATATGGCCGTTACTGATTTGTTTGTTGATCGACGGTTTGCAGAAATTGCGAGCTTCCAATGTGCTTTCTCTTTATCAAAGAGCTTTGTCCCCACAATATGAAAAGTGCTCACCCAAATATCCTTTAAATCATGGTCATTGATCCCTTGTCTCAACGAGATCAATTTCACTGGTAAATAGTGGGCCACAAACTAGCACGTCCGCTAATTTTTCCTCCTCTCCCCGCAATGGTTCCTCACCGTCGATTTCCCATTCACAGATTGACGACTATCCGCAGGTCCTGCTTTCTTAGCACCTTGTTCCAATCTCACACTAACAGGCACTAACTCCTTCCTCTCCTATGACCTTTGGTTGTGACCCAGGGCTTGACCTCCTTGTTCTTCACGACTTCAACACTTTAAACCACGACCAGATCAACGGTCTTCGACCCCTTTCTCAATCAACGGTTGGGATCCACTTCAGGGCTTCAACACTTTCGACCTCCGCTTTCCCCCACAATATTTCGTACCTGAAGTTCTAGATCAGGCACCACGCATCCACCTCAAATCAATGGCTATAGTCTGCCTAGGGACTTCGTCCTTCTGAAGACTCAACTTCCCCGCACTCGCTTTCCTCCAGAGTGATTTCACCCGGATCACACAATCTGTCGACACGTGTCTCCCGCAGATCGACGACCACAAACCACTACATCTATTCGAGCTTCGAGAGTTTCAAACTCTTTTCCTTCACTTTCTCCCAGAGTGCTTTCACCCAGAGTTTACAATCTATCAACGCGTGTCTCCTGCAAATATACGACCACAAACCAATTCGGCTATTTGGGCTTTGGGAGTTTCAACTCCTGCACACTCTCTTTCTCCAGGAGTGTTTTCACCCGAAGTCCATGGATCTCTGTTGTGTGTCCTTCTGAATTTGACAACTACGATTCACATTGGCTATTCGGGCTTCAAGAGTTTCAATTCATCAACACTCACATTCTCCCGGAGATTTTTACCTGAAGTCGACAATTTGTTGACGTGTGTCTCCCACAGATCGATAGTTGTGAATTGCTTCGGCTCTTCGGTGATTTCGATTTCTCCTTTTCCATAAAACCTCTGAAGTGATTTTTCTCTGGAGTTGTGGATCTTATGTCACATGTCCCTCTGGATGATGGATGATCGCTGGCCTCTTCGAGAATTCGAGGAATACTCACTCCCATGTGCACACAGAGACTTAAAGCTCGTGCACTTTGCCCAGACCCAATGATCTAGAACGATCCCGCTCCCTCGTGAATGGATCTTAGCCAATGACTCGTAAAACCTTGAGAGATTCTCTCCCTTTGAATATTTCCCCCCGCTATCTCTCTTGAGCTTTATCTCTCGGACCCTATGACTCCTCAAAGGCTTAATCCGACACTTAGTCGAACTTCCAATATGTGCACTCCTTGCAACAGATTCCTACGCAAGACTTAACTTCTTGCAGGTGAATGTGCACACCTTGCAACAGTCCCTTTGCACTCTTTGCAATGGAAGTTTCACACTATCTCTTTTGAGCTTCTGAGTCGAAACAAACTCTCTCAACGCACCCCTTGCGGACTATATGCACACCTTGCATGAACTCAACGAAGAGAAAACGATTGAAACTTCCCCAAAAGACTCACAGTTTCACATACTCAATAACATAACTCATTCATTCATGAAAACATAAAATAACAAGTAAACTGTAGACAATAGTAACACCATGCATTGGATCAATATCCCTTTGTTATATTCATTCAAATGTAAATTGATACAACTCTGATAAAAACTACATTTAGTAATAACTATCTCCTACTTAATCTATAGCCTTATTCAGGCATACAATGCATCTACATATACAAGAGGTCCTCTATGGTTTCCTCCAAATACCTATCTAATCGAATTAAAAGCATTCAACTACTAATCCTCTATTACAATAAATGTCTGTGACAGACAATTTAAGGTAAAATGTTCAGATCCACCCCAAGATCAAATAATTCAAGAACAATTTGGACCCTTCTCATTTGACGTGATCATTCGATCTCTAACCATTAAAACTTCTATGATTCATCATTTACTCATAATTTCTCTAAGATACACCATCTTTCAAAATTTAAAATGTTTCTCAAAAGGTGCGTTAGATGTTGCACTATCATCCCATGTGGCTTTGGCTGACGATGCTCCTGCATCATACTACTCTAGGAAGAAAAATCATGGACTCATTTCCATGATCTCCTGTAATTAACTTCCATGCTTCTAGAAATCAGCTTCACTTACCCAATTGGCATCTTCTATCGGGTGTCCCTTCCACTTGACCAAATATTCAAAATAGGTCTTCCTCCTAGTCTTCCTGCCAATCCTCTTATCAACAATCTTCTCCATCTGTGGCTTTTATGCTACATGCATATGCTTCTCCCACTGAATCTTCTCTTGATCTTATGATCTCTCCGTGTCATCTTTCCTGTAAGGATAAAGGTCTAAAATGTTGAATATGGGTGATATTCCCACATCCTCTGGCATCTCTATCTGATAAGCATTGTTGCCAAACTTTCTTAGGATCTTGCATGGCCTAATTTTCTTTATCTTCAGCTTGTTATATGTTCCCATTGGGAACCTTTCCTTCCTCAAGTGTGCTAAGAATTGATCTCCCACTTCAAATTGAAGTTCTCTTCTATGCTGATAAAATATGTGTTTATACTATGCATTGTTGTTCTACAACTGCTCTCTGATCCGACTATGGAGCTTCTACATTTTTACAGCAAAATATTATGCTCCAACACTTATGAACTCACTCTGTTCTAAGTATCTCAACTCAGATACTCCTCTTGGATGCATTCCATACAGCATTTGGAATGGGATCTTTCCAGTGCTCCTATTTGGTGAGTCATTGTATGCAAATTTTGCTTGTTGCAGAATTTGATCCCATTGATTATGATGCTCAATGACCAGACTTCTCAACAAATTACCCAAACTCCTATTCACCACCTCATTCTGTCCATTTGTCTGAGGGTGATATGATGAACTAAAATATGTTTTTGTTCCCATCTTTCTCCATAACATTCTCCAGAAATGACCAACAAATTTAGTGTCTCTATCTGAGACAATGCTCGTGGGCAATCCATGAAGTCTCACAACTTCCTTGAAAAAACAAATTGCAACATGTGTTGCATGACTAGTCTTCTAGAATGGAATAAAGTGTTCCATATTTGAAATTTTTTTGACCAAAACAAATATGGAATCACTTCCCCTCTGGGTTCTTGGCAATCCCAACAAAAAATCCATGCTTATTGCATCTCAAGGCCTATCTGGAATATGCAATGGCTGATACAATCCAGTGTTCTGTTTCTTTCCTTTTGCATACTAGAAAATATTACATATGTTCACAAACTTCTTCACCTCTTCTCCCATACCTGGCCAATAGTATGAACTATTCAACTATGCAAATGTCTTATCATGGCCGAAATGTCCTGCTAGACCTCCACTGTGTTTTTCCTTCAACATATTTTCTCTCATCGAGCAGCTCGGTATGCACAATTGGCAACCTTTAAACAAAAATCCATATTGAATCATATACTCCATCCATTAGCTTATGTCCCTGAGCAAAAAATTTGCACATGCTTCATATTATTCCTTGAAATCTGGGTCATTACAATACATCCCGTTAAGGTGTTCAAACCCTAAGGTCTTGACCTGAAATTCCTATAGAATCAGATATCGCCTGCTCAATGCATCAACAAATTTGTTAGTATTACCAGAAATACATTTAATGACAAAAGTGAAATCTTTCATAAACTCTATCCACTTAGCATGTCTTTGGTTTAACTTCTCCAATCTAGTTATGAATTGTAAAGCTTGGTTATCGATATACAAGACAAATTCCTTTGGAACAAGGTAGTGCCTCCATTTCTTCAAGGCTTGAATTATGGCATAAAATTATTTATCATATGTGGAGTACTTTGCCTTAGTCTCATTCATCTTCTCACTGAAATATGCAACATGCCTATTGTCTTGGCTCAAGACTACTCCAATTGCAACTCCACTTGCATCACGTCTCACTTGAAATGTCTTCTCGAAATTTGGCAAGACCAAAATTGGTCGTTCTTTTATCTTCTCCTTCAATATATTGAAACTTTTCTCAGCTTCTTCTATCCATTTAAAATACTCGTGTCTCTTCACTGTATCCATCATTGGTGCACAAATTCCACTGAAATTTCTAATAAAATTCCTATAGAAACTGGTTAATCCATGGAAGATTCTCACCTCAAACATACTCCTTGGTGATGGCCATTCTTTGATTTCTCTGAACTTCTTGGGATCCATCTTAAATTCATTTTAATATATCATAAAACCCAAGTAAATGAGTTATGTCTTCATAAAATAGGACTTCTTCATATTTATCAACAACTTCTTCTGTTGTAGTCTCCCCATCTGTAATGTCAGATGCCTTAAATGCTCCTCTTTAGTATTTCTAAAGACTAGTATATCATCCATATATATGATCACAAACTTACCAATGAAATCCTTCAATACTTCATTCATCAGTCTCATAAAAGTAATTGGGGCATTTGTTAATCCAAATGGCATAACAAGCCATTCATACAACCCCTCATTTGTCTTAAAGGTTGTTTTCCACTCATCACCTTCTCTCATTCTTATCTGGTGATATCCACTTTTCAAATCTATCTTTGAAAAAACATTTGCTCCACTTAAGCAATTCATTAAGTCATCCATCCTAGGAAAAGGAAACCTATATCTGATGGTGATATTGTTTATGGATCTTGAGTCTGTACACATTCTCCATCCTCCATCCTTCTTTGGACTCAACACAGTTGGTACTACACATGGGCTCAAGATTTCTCTGACTAAACCCTTGTCTAATAATTCCTAGACTTGTTTCTTTACCCCCTCATTCTCTTGAGGTGCCAATATGTATGCTTCTTTGTTCGACATACTTTCTCCTAGTATCAAGTCAATATGATGGTTGATACTCCTGATAGGTGGCAATGAGTTAGGAAACTCATCCACTACTATGTCAGTGAAATTCTCCAAAATCTCCTGAACTTCTTCAGGAAAATCATCCATAGAAGTACTTGTAAGTACATCTCTGGGTTCCCTCACCACATCAAACTGCATCTCCTGTTCCTTCTTGACTTCACTTAGGAGTTCCTTCCCACTCATGAGAAGTATACTTGTGGTGGCTTCTTCCTTTACTTTCTTCTCTTCTATTGGCAGCAACATGTGTGTTCTACCATTCTTTTCCAAAGTGTAAGTGTTCCTTCTCCCATAATGAATGACATTCCTGTCAAAATGCCATGGTCTTCCCAACAAAAAATGATATACATCCATGGGAATTACATCACACAGAATCTCAACCCTATATCCACCTATTTTAAATTCAACTAGGCATTATTTAGTGACCATTACCTGATGTCCTTTTTGCAACCAAGAGACCTTGTATGGATTTGGATGTGCAATTGTATCCATCTCCAATTTCTCCACCATTTCGTTGGATACTAGATTATCAGTGCTCCCACTGTAAATTATCACCTTGCGTATTCTGTCTTTAGTTTTGCAAGCTTTCCTGAACAAAATGTTGCTCTGTACTGGTTTTTCAACTTATGGTTATTGCTACAAGAGAACCTTCCTCAACATCAGAGATTTTCCATCCTCTGCACCTTCTGCTTCAACATTCCTTTTCTGTGCTTCTGAAATGTGAACCTCAACTCATCCTTTCTTTTTCTCAGGACATTCCCAAGACTTCTGTCCTAGTTTTCCATAGGTATAACATATTATTTCTCCTCCTCTACTTCTTCCTCTTCCTCTGGAAAAATAGTTTCTTCCACCAGGTTGTCTCCCTCTATATCTTCCTCCTCTTTCTGAGTGACTGCAGGTTTTGTCATCCTCACCCTTGGGTTTCTGTGCCTTATCATGGGAAACTCCTTTACCTTTGTTTGGGCTTCTACCTCTTCCTCGATGGCTTTGTTTTCTGGCCAACTTCTCCTATGCTTTCAATGAATATTAATATTCCTCCTCTACTGTCCTCACCAACATCATGTTGATTTCATCCTGGATCTCATATCTCAGGCCATTTATGTATATGGAAACTTTCTCTTCATCTCTCTCCCTATATCCAGTCCTGATGTTCATCTTGTAAAACTCCTCTGTGTACTATTTCACTATCATTCCTTTCTATCTTAGTTTCTGCATCCTCCTGAAAATATTTATCTGATAATCCTTGGGCATGAACTTATCCTTCAGTTTGGCTACCATCCTATCCCAACTCTTTATCTTTAGTTTTCCTTTGCTCATCCTATCAGCCTGCAGTTCATCCCACCACAGTGTTGCATGTCCTTTAAGTCTGGTGACAACATCTCTCACCTTCTTTTCCTCATTGACATCTTCATAGTCGAAATACTTTTCCATCTTTTCTCTAGCTCCCAACTTCACAACAACTTTTAGTAAGCGTTCTTCAAGAAATCTCCCCTTGCAGCTTCCTCAACCTCTGTCTCTTCACTTTCTGCCTCACTAATGTCTCCAACATCCAATGCTCTCCTCTATGCTTCTTCCATCGCTTCCAATCTTGCACGTTGTTCTCTCATTTCCCTTTCGACAATTCGATTGGCTTTAGGTGGCTCCATGCGTCTCCTCGGTGGCATTGTGTTCATTGGTTCTCACACACATAGTACAAATTTGAGTTCTCTTTAGGCTACCAAAACACAAAATCAAGCTATGATATCACTTGACACAGAACCCCCCCTACTCTCCCTCGGGGTTGCTTGACCTCCCGGTCAAGGATCGTTAAATAATCTCGAGTTGGATCATCTCCTCGGGACCTTGTTGGTCTCAAAATCAATAAAACACAGGCCCTATTATCACCCTCATTGTTTTCACGATCACAATCTGGTCTTTACCGATTTTTCCGTCGATCGACGGTTCACAGAAATTGTGGGCTTCCAACGTGCTTTCTCTTTATCAAAGAGCTTTGTCCCTAGAATCTGAAAATTGCTCACTCAAATCTCCTTTAAATCGTGGTCGTTGATCCCTTTTTCTGAGGAGATCAACAACATTGGTAAATAGTGGGCTGCGAACTAGCACACCTGCTAATTTTTCCTCCTCTCCCCGCAATGGTTGCTAACCGTTGATTTCTCGTTCACAGATCAACGAATATCCACGGGTCTTGCTTTCTTAGCACCCTATTCCAATCTCACACTGAAATATGCTAACTCCTTCCTTGCCTGTGACTCAGGGATTGACCTCCTGACGCTTCCTGACTTCGGCACTTTCAACCACGACCATATCAACGGTCTTCGACCCCCTTCTCAATCAACGGTCCGGATCCACTTTGCGGTTTTGGAAATTTCAACCTCCGCTTCCCCCCCGTAGTATTTTGTACCCGAAGTTTTGGATCAGACACGATGCGTTCACATCAAATCAACAACTCTAGTCCACTTCGGGTCTTCGGCCTTCGGAAGCCTCAAATTCCCTGCACTCGCTTTCCCCTAGAGTATTTTCACCCGGAGCACACAATCTATCAATGTGTGTCTCCCATAGATCGACGACCACAAACCACTTCAGCTACTTGGGCTTTAGGAGTTTCAAGCTCTCCACCTTCAATTTCCCCCAGAGTGCTTTCACTCAGAGTTCACGATTTGTCGACACGTCCCTCCTGCAAATCAACGACCACAAACCACTTCGACTATTCAGGCTTCAGGAGTTTCAACTCCTGCACACTCGCTTTCTCCCGGAGTGTTTTCACCCGAAGTCCACGGATCTCTACCGCGTGTCCTTATAAATCTAACGACTATGATTCACTTTGGCTATTCAGGCTTCGAGAGTTTCAAATTCTCGACACTCACTTTCTCCTGGAATGTTTCACCCAAAGTTGACAATCTGTCGACACATTCTCCCACAAATCGATGACTGTGAATCTCTTCGACGATTTCACTTTCTTCGTGTCCAAAAAACCTCTGAAGTGCTTTCACTCCGGAGTTGTGTATATTACGCCACCTTTCCCCCTGGATGATGGAAAATCCTTGGCCTCTTTAGGACTTCAGCGAATACTCGCTCCTCTGTGCACACAGAGACTTAAAGCTCGTGCACTTTGTGCAGATCCAATGATCTGGAATGATATCGCTTCCTCCTGGATGGATCTTAGCTGATGACTCATGAAACCTTCAAAGCTTCTCTCCCTTTGAAGATTCCCCCCCCTGCTATCTCTATTGAGATTTATCTCTCGGACCCTATGACTCCTCAAAGGCTTACTCTGACACTTAGTCAAATTTCCAATATCTGCACCCCTTGCAATAGATTCCTACACAAGGCTTAACTTCTTGCAGACGACTGTGCACACCTTGCAATAGTCCCTTTGCACTCTTTGCAATGGAATTTTCACACTATCTCTTCTAAGCTTCTGAGTCGAAATAGACTCTATCAATGCACCCCTTGCGGACTGTATGCACACCTTTCAGGAACTCAACGAAGAGAAAATGATTGAAACTTCCCCAAAAGCCTCACAGTTTCACATAATCAATAACATAACTCATTCATTTATGAAAACATAAAATAACAAGGAAACTGTAGACAATAGCAACACCATGCGTTGGATCAATATCCCTCTATTATATTCATTCAAATGTAAATGGATACAACTCTGATAAAAACTACATTCAGTAATAACTATCTCCTACTTAATCTGTAGCCTTATTTAAGCATACAATGCATCTACATATACAATAGGTCCTCTAGGTTTCTTCCAATTGCCTATCTGATCGAATTAAAATCATTCAACTAGTAAGCCTCTATTACAATAAACGTCTGTGACAGACAATTTAAGGCAAAATGTTCAGATCCATGCCAAGATTAAATAATTCAAGGACAATCTGATACCTTCTCGTTTGATGCGATCATTCGATCTCCGACCATTAAAACTTCTCTGATTCATCATTTACTCTGAAGTTATCTGAGATACACCATCTTTCAAAACTTAAATTGTTTCTCAAAAGTGCGCTAAGTGTTGCACTTTCATCCCATGTGGATTTGGTTGACGATGCTCCTGCATCAGATGTGACCAATATGGATTGTTGTGGTCTATTTCTTGAGAGACCCTACTAGTACAATTGAAAATCCCATTATGGTGCATTAAAATATGTTTCAAAAAGATAGCTCAAACCATCTTATTTGTAGTACACTTGAACTCCCAAATAATTTCGTTCCTTCAATTAAAAAAAATTATTTAATCTTCATCCAAGAAAATTTCACACAATAACATCATTTAGTGCCAAATTTGTAGTCTCAAGTCCATTCCATAGTTTTTAAGGACTCTTGTACAACTCCTCTTATTATGCACCATCCTTTAACAATTTATTTGATATCTTCTATCTCTATTGGCATCAACTACTTGGAGACACCACCTCAAGAAGACAATATAGACACTTAAACACCTCTATCCTATTACAAAGTTCTCTCATCTCTTGGAAATTTCAATTTGATGGCATCTTATCACTAGTTCCCAAACCAAATAAATATCATTCATCACTTTCCCTTTGAGTTTACATTGATTTCTTCCATGATCATCCAAATCCACTGGGTATCCCTGCCATGTGACCCCACCTGGAATGTTGTCGGTTGTACTATGTGGGCCCTAAGGTTACATAACGTAGTTAAAGGTCGGTGGACCCACACTGGCGTTGATCACGATACGTCAAGATCAACGACTAGGAGGCATTGCGGGGACCCAAGTTGCATGGGAGTTAATTCCCTAAGGTGGTCCCACAATCCAAACCACGGTTTTACCAGGGGGGTTATGTGTCAGCGTCAAAATAATTGTGAGACAAAAGGCAGATTACTCCAAACTGTCGTTGCATGCCCCTATTTGGTCGCCAAAGTACCATCTTTTTACCAACCTTTCACTTCACTTCCAATTCACTTTCACTTCACTTTTAACCATATTCCGCTTTCCCATACCCTTACATTAAACCATTTTCATGATTACATGGGTTTTATACATATTATTTTCCAATGCATCTATTTTAGTGTTTTTGAGTGAATTTATGATTAAATA
>SNQJ01S0020988.1:104419-118786 GCA_010110895.2 Picea sitchensis | reverse complement strand
ATGTTAGGTTTTTTTTCCCTAGAAGGAAACCCTCTTTTATGAGGGAAATGTATTGCAGCTATGCATCATGGTGAATATTGTATTCTGAGAGAGGAGACTGTGAGAGAAAGAAGAGGAAGTTACAGTGGGTGTGATGTAGGTTGTATCCCTTCATTTGTTGGATAATAATAAAGGAAGGACCTGGCAATTTCTCTGGTGGACGTAGCCCACACTGGGTGAACCACGTATCTCTATCTCTCTATTGTTTTGTGTATCTTTTGCGTTTTATTTCCGCATTTGTTTTATTTTATTGCTCCGTGATCCCATTTTTATAACAACCTTATTGGACACCGAGGGTTTTTCATACAGTTTAGCCAACGCATCCATCAAATCCTTCATTGACTTTTCTTTCAAAATATTGAAAGCCACAGACGTTGTCAGGCTTAGTTGTATCATTCCTAGAGCCTTTTTGTCAAGAATCTCCCATTCTTCATCCTTCATAGTCGTCAGCTTATTTGTTATTTCGTCCAATGGTAGGAATAGATCCTCCTAATATAAATAATCTTCCATTTGCATCTTCCATAACTGGTAGTTTTTTCCATTAAATTTCTCAACCCTAAACTTTCCATCTTCCGCCATTGCTCCCACTCGAACCAGGAACCCTCTTTTCCTGTGAGTTACCTTTCACTATGATACCAGTTATTAGAAAAACGGGATCACAGAGAAATAAAATAAAACAAATGTGGAAATAAAACACAGAAGATACATAATACAATAGAGACACAGATATACGTGGTTCACCCAGTGTGGGCTACGTCCACAAGAGAATTTGTCAGGTCCTTCCTTTATTATTATCCAACAAATGAAGGGATACAACCTACAACACACCCGCTGTAACTTCCTCTTGTTTCTCTCACAGTCTCCTCTCTCAAAATACAATATTCACAATGATGCATAGCCGCAATACATTTCCCTCATAAAAGAGGGTTGCCTTCTTGGGAAAAAAACCCTAACATAACTTCTACCATCAGATCTGTGACCTTATAATGAACGGTCCAGATTTACAATGAAATTACAATATACATTTACAAGGAAATTTTTCCTTCGGGGGCCTGCTTGCCCCCAAACCCCAGAGGGGAGGTAACACCCCCTGCACTCCCTTGTGTGGATGAGTGTACATTATTCTGGGGTGTAAAGTCTTCATGGGGTATAAAAATGGCTGAAAACAAATACCTTTGAATCAGAAAGATAATTAGGCTCCACAACCAACATCATTGTTGATTAGAGAAGACATATTTCCCCTCCTCTTGAAGAATATTTTGAATTTTGGATTCAATATCCTTCAAATATCGATTGTCATGATCTTGCTTCCTTTTGAGAAAAGGAAATTGCAGTAGATTTTACTTGCTTTAGATTTTCAATAAATTGCAAGGGAGGAGATTTGAGGAGAGAAACATCAATGGTCCTCTAACAACCCTTGATTTCATTGATAAAATAAGTCTCCTCCACCTAGACTAGATTAAGTTTAAACATGTTGGGAGGCTTATCCATAAAAGGGGCAAGTTCCAATAGGATAGGGTTATGGTCAGAGTTTCCTCCAAAGGAGACACATTGTTGGATCCCGATGAGTGTTTTTGTTAAGGCCTATGAGACTAGGTATCAATCCAACCTCTTAGCCACATTTTATTTCCATGATATGAGATTCCACCAAGAAAGCGTCAGTTTTGTAGGTTGGGTGTCCAAGAAGCATACCCCTTCTAACTAAGAAAGAAAAAACTTTGCAAGGGGATCTATCTATGAAGCTAGGCCCCGGACTTCACTGGCACCTAGAGTGAAATTGAGGTCCCTGCCCAACACTGTAATAACCAACTTTTAGCAAAGGGTTTTGGAAAAAGGATTCCCAAAAATATTGCATTTGAGTAAGGCCCATATATGTTGACACTCATAAATTCCAAAACAAGCTCCAGGGAGAGAAATATCGTTCTCAAACCACCTTTGGTGGACCAAGAATTTTGGAGTAGAATATAATGTTTCCTCCAATTCATAAGGAGGCCCCCTAATCATCCTTGGGAATTCATAGCTAAAAATTCCCTTCCTAGAAGGGAGGGTGCAATATAATTAAACGCACTATCTCAGGACACCATGGATTCTTGAAGAAAAATGATAGATGGTTTATGAATCTCTACCGAACTTTTAAGGGCTAGTTTCGAGGAGGGGTTGTCCAACCATCGACAATTTAGTGAGAGGAAAATCATGAGGGATATTTCCATGGGATAGATGCTCTAAGGGCCCCATAGAGTTAGCATTTCTTACCATCTTGAAATTCAAAGTTTTCTTGTCTCTGTGCAAGGGAGATTACTAATTTTCACTCCCTTTGTGAGGGTTTTTTCTCTAGTTCCTCGTATTCATCTAGACTCCCCTCTATTCCTTGGACCAGGGAGGAAATGCCCTTGCTTTTAGACCTTGAGTTGTATTTTTTGCATGGTTGGGGGATAAGAGACAGTTGAGTATCTAGAGAAGCATCAAGAGAAGGAACGAGGATTATTTGGAAGGGGAAAGACAAGATAGAGCTCGTAGGCAGGGGAGGAATAGGAATGGTTTTCACGAAGGTGGGGGGGGATACTTTCTCATGCAGGTGGATATCAGTTAAAGGAATCAAGGTGGTTGATTGGGGGCCATTTAACCTAGATAGGTTGGAGAGAAAATCCTTGTCGCAACCCTTCTCAGAGTGAGGTGGGGGGATTATGGAGGAACTAAAGAGCACATCATAATTAAAATGAGAATCGGAAAGAGTAGGCTTACCTAGAAGAGGTTTCCCACTAGCATGTTTGATCTCTTCTAGGACCTTTGAGGGAAGACTTGAGTTGAAATCCTTGGAAGGGGTTGAGGACTATGTAGCTTCAGGTTGTTCCTTGTCATAAGAGGGTTTGTGTTGTATTCCAATATCCTACACTTCCTTTTGGTTTTTGTATGCCCACTTTTGGTGTTTGGTGCTTTGAATATAGTCCAATCCCAGATGACCATACAACTGGCATATCCCACAACGAAATGGAATGCCTCCGTAGTATACTTCATACCTAAACACCTTTTGGTTGCACCTGATAGAGATAACATCTTCTAGACCTTTCAAAACATTTATGCCGACTAGAGTATGGGCCATCCCCATGTAGCTTGTTGTGTGAAATGAAAGGTTTTCCTCCGAAAAAACCCGAGTAGGTTTTCCTACAGACTAGAAAGTGAGAGGTAAAGTTGGGAGGCAAACACAAATGGGGATAATTTCTAGACATTCTGATTTTGCATCGAAATCCCACCTCCACTTCTTCAAAAATAGAGCTTGTGAACTCCAATGCCAACGGGAAGAAAGGCGTTTGTTGGCGTCCTCTCTCGAACTAGTTATACATGCCATCCATTTGCAATCCAACAACAAACACTTGGGCGTAAATCCCAAAATCATAGTGAAATTCTTTGTGGTCCATTTCTGCAAAGTT
The DNA here is from genome assembly GCA_010110895.2 of Picea sitchensis. Classification (NCBI taxonomy): domain Eukaryota; kingdom Viridiplantae; phylum Streptophyta; class Pinopsida; order Pinales; family Pinaceae; genus Picea; species Picea sitchensis. Next base: position 115,319 of record SNQJ01S0020988.1, on the reverse strand, counting down.
CTCATAGACATTCACTTGCTAGCGAATCTACGAACCAATGTAGCTTCCTCTATGACCATAATTTTGTGAATTTTTACACCTTCGATGAGAAAAAGGTTCGACTCCTCCATTTTGCACTTAATGCACTTCTTTTTCCCCATGTTATGTTCCATACACCCCTACCCCCCGGGATATTCTTCCGTAGGGATTGGTTTTGTGTAGATGTTGATGTTCATCAATTCATGCATCAAGTATTGGCCAATAAAACCCTCTGATGAAGGATTTCTTACCGTCCACTCAACGAGTAATGCAAATCTCTCATGCCTTGGTAGAATTCCATTATGATTTGCAGTGGAGAACTAGATGTTTGTTGAGGCATGATAACCATCATCAATATCATTTGCAATGGAGTATGTGTTAGTTTAAACTTGACTTGGTAAAAGAGTCAAAGTTGTTAAGTGAACAATGGTGGTTTCGAGCACATGGTTTTGGTAGCCCGTGGTTTTAGATCCCATGGATTACATATTATGAAAGCCTTCAAAAGGCTGGTGATACTCCATTGTAATGTGTCAAGAGTTGAGCGGTGAAGGATGACTTGGCTGGGTTTGGTCAAGGAACCAATAGATCTATTGGTTGTTTTTTCCATATTTGGGTTTTCCTAGATAAAATCTTGTGTTGTTGCTAAGTTCTTGGTTATTATTTTTCCCTCACATTTGTTATTTTCCTTTCATGTGGTATTAGAGCAAGGAAAATCTAGACTCTCTGGCGAGAGTGGTTTGATGATGAAGAAAGATGGAGTGCCCTATGACACAACTGTTGGAGTACATAGCTATGGTTTCAACATAAGAAATTCCACGAGGAGAAGTGCATGGACAACCCGCCTGGAAGACTATTATGTGAAAGGTAGTGGAGGATATAATGATGGTCATGTTGGTGGTGGCAAAGGAAAAAACCAAGATCATTAGCTTTCATGATGACATCAGTCTTGGAGATGATAGCGTCGATATTTTTCTAAGAGGCATGGAAGTGTATCTGAATGATGATCCATAATGACTTGGTGTACAGTTGGGGTTTGGATTTTATTTTCACCGATGTTTGGGTGGCACGAAGGTCAAATGGAAAGGCAAGAGGATGGAAAATAAATGTAGAGATAGCAACAATAAATAATTTTTTGTTATTATAATGGAGTTGAAATTTTTTATTACATGTAAATGGGCATACGATTGTAACACCTGGTTAGGCATGCATACCCCTAGTAACTTACCGGTAAAGTCTATATGCAGACCTAATTGATAGGAGGGAGCATGTGAGATTCCTAGAAAACTTTGAGGGGGGTAGGGCATGGAGGTGAGCGGTGGAGACTCACTTGGCCAGCTTGGCAAGATTTGGTCACGTGGGAAACCCCAAGTCAAGTTTAAAGGGGGGAATGCTAGGTTAAACTTGACTCGGTAAAGAGTCAAAATTGTTAGGCGAACATTGGTGGTTTTGGGCACATGGTTTTGGTAGGATGTGGTTTTAGAGCCCATGGTTTGCATGTTTTGAATGCGTTTAAAAGGTAGGTAATACTCCATTGTAATGTGTTAAGAGTTGAGCGATGAAGGCTCACTTGGTCGGATTTGGTCAAGGAACCAATAGATCTATTGGTTGGTTTTTCCCAGTTTAGGTTGGTTTTTCCCAGTTTAGGTTTAGATTTTCTAGGATAAAATATTGTGTTGTTGCTAAGTTCTTGGTTATATTTTTCTCTTACATTTGCTATTTGCTATGTGGTATCATAGATTTTATTATGGGAAGGTGTCTTTTTTTTTTAACAAGATCTCCAAGTGAGACGTGCCTCCCTAGAGGAATAGGCACTTCGGGTGATGATAGACATGTCACATTCCATTCCACGGCATTGAAGTTACACGTCCCATCCCATGGCACGTTACTCGTTGATGGTCACATCTTGAAAAGGACAGGATGGGGTTGGGGCCCTTATTTTTAATGGACGAAGGACAAAGATGTAATAACACCAAGTGATAGGAGCTTCGTGGGAAAGCTCGTGACTTGTATTAACACTAATTCAAGTCCTGGTGAACTTCTGTGAACTTATGTAGCTTCTACTTTCTTCATTTTCGTATCCTGCAAGTCAGGTCGAGTCAAAGTACTGGGCATATTTTCTGTCCAATTGCAGGCGAGAAGAACCAGCGAGCCTACGGAACGTAGGGTTGGATTCTGCGATGTTAGAGACTCTGCCCATGTTTGTGTATAGATCACAGAATTTCACAGATGGTTTAGACTGCGCAGTCTGTCTGTGCGAGTTGGAGGATGGAACAAAAACAACTCCAATGTTTAATATAGGATACTTCATGATGTTCAACATGATATTTTTTTTATGATTGAACATAACACAAAAACAACTCCAATGTTTTGATATTTTTTTTTATGATTGAACATAACACAAAAACAACTCCAATGTTCAATATAGTATATTTCACGATGTTCAACATAATATACATTATGATTGAGGAATCTTTTAAAAAATAATGTGAGAAGACACTCTACAATTTGTAGGTTTATTTTGAGAAATAGTGTCTTCGAATCCACTTATATCATTTAACCAATGGGATAAGTTTGTTTAGCTTTTAAAGTGAACATTTATTATGTCATTGTATTGTTTAAAGGGAATATAGAGGCTCAAGCACTTCACTACTTTCACTATTTGTTAGTGAACATTAATTGTAATATCTTATTCTTCAAATGGAACACTAATGCTAATTGTTGTAATATATTATTCTTCAAATGCAACACTAATGCTAATTGTTGTAATATCGTATTCTTCAAATGCAACACTAATGCTAAAGCACTCTACAAATGGTTTATGCAGAGAAGATGGATAAACATCCCTTTAATCAGCGAGATTTTGATTTGATTCCACAATACAAGAGACTTTGATTTGATTCCACAATGCAAAATTCAACACAAAGTAAAATACAATATAGCAATGTTTGTATTGGATTTTGTAAGTGTCTTGTATAAATACTCTTTGAAAGAGAGCATGAGATAGAAAAGAAAATCATTGAATATTCTAATAACTTACTCTATTATACATAGGAATAAATACAAGTTATAAGGTCAAAAATTAGTTGTTAAGGGTTCCTCATTTCTATACTTGTCAATGTTTGTTTATCTTTTTTGTTGTAAGCATGTGTTGCCACTAGCTCAAATTTGTTGATGCATATAACTAGTTGGGATTTCATAATGAACCTAACTTGTTTTCACTCATGGTTGTAAGGACACAATTGTTGAGTGTGCATAGAGGTTGAATGTCTGGGCAACCTACTAAATGTGTGCATGGTTTGTTGAGGTTGTGCATGACTTGCTAAGTCTATGTGTGGGATTTGAAACTTCATGTACCTAATGCTTATTGTGTCAAATGTTTTAGAGGTTTAGAGGCACTACCCTGAACCCCATGGGGGCACTTTCCCATAACTCCACCTATTAGTGTTAAAGAGAGGATGCTAGCTTCGATTCCCTTTGGACCTTGCAATGGGCATTATGCTTTATGGTGTTGGGGTGCAAGGGTCAGTGCATGCATTTGGGAATGTTAAGGTGGCCCACACACAATTATCTATGTTTCAACTCATATTAGATGTGGTGGGAAGCACACATTTAACAATGTGAAATAGAATGGTGATCCAAACATTGCATGACCCTAAATGGTGACATATGCACATTAACTAGACAAATTTTGAAAAGGAAATGTCATCACCTTTAAAATATGGGACATGGCTCTCATGGACTAGAAAACAAAGAAAACGACCTAGAAAAAAGAATTAGGAGAAACTTTAGTTACCATTTGAGATTTCCCAATGTGGACATAATATGACCAATCCATTTTTTAATAAATTCTCTTTGTGGACCCACAATTGTTTTGCATTTAATATTAATCTAATCCACTCCATGTTCTAGATTATATGATGTGACAAAGTGGTCTCCAATAATGGAATTATGTTAAACATTATCTGTAATGAAATTAGTGAACCATTTCCTAATCTATTCTTTTGTATTTTCTTTAGACTGTCGAACTTGACAACAAAGGTCTTCTTAATGTTTGCCACCTTAATGTCAAAGGCATCCTTGGTTTTTATTTTCCAAGGAAAATATCTTGGAGAAACATAAGGTGTGTTTTCCCATATTCATGTATGGCAACTCTTGTAAACCCATTATTGTAACTAGTGCACCTATCCCAGGGGGATTCGAATCAACCACATGCTAACACAAAACTAGCCAAATTCCTAACAACATTGGTGGCAATTAGTGGAGCCAACCCCTTGGGCTCTTCTTCTTTTAATACATTAGAGGTATTTTCAACCATGGACAATGCATTGAGAAGAAGTTGCATCATATATCCACAAGGTATTTTAGTTTTTTATAATGTATTCCCTTATGAATAAAATAGGGATAAATCCTAACGTTATTGCAGAGATGTAAGAGTAGTCCTTGAACAATTCACATTCAATCCTTTCTAGATGTCCACGAGAGTGAACGTGAATGACCAAATCATGTGCATTCCATAGGATTTGATCTTGAGACCTCCTTGAACTTTTGTACAAGAGTATCTACCAATAAGGATAACCCTTGGGGATAAATACCTCTTTATTTATCTATAGCTAATCACTAATTAGTGAAGGAGTTTCCAAACGCTTTTCACATTGTCGGTGAAGAACATGTCAGATATTTTTTTCTATTGTTGTCATAGCCTTTAATCAATGCTCTAAGTATTCTCATCCTATAATTCTGACATCTTCTAACACCCATCAATCTTCTATCTAATGGCATATTATTTTTTCATTCTTCCAATAGGGGTTAGGATTTGATTTTGTTAGGGAACAATTTGACATAATTTCAATTGAAATAATAATCTTTCTCTATTTTTAGATGGAATTGTAACATCTCCATTTATAAACCAATGATTATGTGTAATTAACNAATCAACCACATGCTAACACAAAACTAGCCAAATTCCTAACAACATTGGTGGCAATTAGTGGAGCCAACCCCTTGGGCTCTTCTTCTTTTAATACATTAGAGGTATTTTCAACCATGGACAATGCATTGAGAAGAAGTTGCATCATATATCCACAAGGTATTTTAGTTTTTTATAATGTATTCCCTTATGAATAAAATAGGGATAAATCCTAACGTTATTGCAGAGATGTAAGAGTAGTCCTTGAACAATTCACATTCAATCCTTTCTAGATGTCCACGAGAGTGAACGTGAATGACCAAATCATGTGCATTCCATAGGATTTGATCTTGAGACCTCCTTGAACTTTTGTACAAGAGTATCTACCAATAAGGATAACCCTTGGGGATAAATACCTCTTTATTTATCTATAGCTAATCACTAATTAGTGAAGGAGTTTCCAAACGCTTTTCACATTGTCGGTGAAGAACATGTCAGATATTTTTTTCTATTGTTGTCATAGCCTTTAATCAATGCTCTAAGTATTCTCATCCTATAATTCTGACATCTTCTAACACCCATCAATCTTCTATCTAATGGCATATTATTTTTTCATTCTTCCAATAGGGGTTAGGATTTGATTTTGTTAGGGAACAATTTGACATAATTTCAATTGAAATAATAATCTTTCTCTATTTTTAGATGGAATTGTAACATCTCCATTTATAAACCAATGATTATGTGTAATTAACCGTGAATTATGGTTTCCATGCAATGGCATAAAACATTGTAAATGTATTATTGTTTGATTTAAGAATGCCAACCAGCTGATTGTGGGTAAAGGCTTAAAAGTATTGCCCATGATACCACTAAGGGAAATGGTGATGAAACTTAGAGAAGGGGTTCATCACGCTAATATGGCCCAATTTTCCCCTTGCTGAAATATTTGATTTAAAAACAATAAGCTATTTCCTTTAACCTTGATTTCAAGACAAATCAGCTAATGAGGAAGGGTTGGTGGTTGAGCAACCAACCACCCTTAATGAATATAGGTATAGAATACCTAGCTAGGATAACTAAAATTGTCATCCCTAGGTACAATAGGGTGCTATTTTACATAGCCCCAAATTGACCCCATGAGTTCCTTCTGACAGACGGAAGGGGATAGGTCGAGAACCTTCCTGAGGGGTTACATGCAGTGGATGCACAAATGGAAAAGACATAGAGGATAGAGGGATGCGGGAAATGGAAGCACACGAGGGAATACAAATTGTTGCAAGAAAACGCAAGAGTGAGTGAAAATCTCCCTGGGGGTATCATGGCTTGGCATGGGGGTGGCCTCCTGCTGAAGTGACTGAGAAAGAAAATATTATGGTTGGGTGGAAAGGAGAACACCCACAGTAAGTTGGCTGGCAATAACCTGTAACATATAAGTATTTATGTGCTCTGTGTACTTAAATTGAAACTTAAGGGTTGATGTCCTTAGTTATGTTGTTTATGTCTATGCATGGTTAGTGGAATTGATATCATTCCATTTGGAACCTTTATATTTGCATGATAATGTATCATAAGGGAATAATGAAATAAATGTATTGTTTGTGTGTTGAAGGCTTAAGAAGGCAATGAACACCACATCCTTTCCTTTCCTTAACACTGGACAACCATGAGGAGTCAAATCCTTGATTGGAGGTCATGAGATAGGATTGTCTCTAGGGTGACTAGAGTAAGAACCTAAGAGAGATGAGTTAGAAACCCTCACAAAAATGACATAGTGCAGAACAGTTGGACTACTAAGTCCAAAACCTAAACCACAAGCCCGCTCAAATCCCTGTGATAACTAGCAAGACTCAGCGACCATTAGATCTGAAGGTGGAGATAACCTCCACCGTTGATCTGTATAATGAGAATATCATCGGATCTCGGGATATCGACAATTTTTCCTACATGGATATGTTTGGAAGTCCTGTTAACCAAAGTCCGATATCCAAGGACCAAGGTTCCATCCCCTAGTTTTGGGCCCTGTTACCTAGGCTCAAAGGAGAGTCAGAGAGTGACGTCATCATGACATGTAGTGCCAACATGGAATCTAGGGTGTCACTGGGGTGACACTTGTCAACTCCTGGCTCACAAATGATTAAAGTGTGGGCCTTGTTGGGCTCGAACCTTTGTATCATCATCCTAGTTTGTCAACCATCAGATCTTTCAGTTGATAGATCTCAGTCACAGATCTTCGTAAAATCTTAGAACAGAAGGTAGCATCTTGAGATACCAAAAAACCAAACCTAGAAAGATATTTAAGTCCAAACTCTTGGGAAATCCTAATACGCCGCTATCCGGGGACCAGGGTTCCAGCCCCTAGTTCCAAACCTTTAATTATAAAGCGCAATCTTGGGAGAGAGAGGGTGACATCAAGAGAGATGTGTCGCACCAACATGGAAGACAAGAGGTCAAGATATTGACACTTGTCAACATTTGATTTTGCAAGAAAGTCAAGTGTGGACCCCAGTTAGGCTCAAGTCTTCAAAAGAGTGCCTTAAACCTCAATCATCATATTTGGGGAGTCAACATATCTAAGTTGTAGATCTCGTGGTGAATGTCGAGGGTCATAACCCTATGATTAATGGTCCTTAATCACCTCATAATCCCCTGATAATAGACCTTAGGGAGTTTTAGGTCACTGGAGATAGAGAAAGTGGTCTGAAATCCGTCGAGATGAGAACCGTCGATCTGGGGATTGATGAGCTAATCTCCATTGTCCGATGCTTGGATTCGTGACCAAACCAGAATCATGAAAGTAAACACTAACATCCATCAGATCTGAGCACGAGAGATCTCAGTTGTAGATCTCGTAAACTTGTGACCCTAAGATTCAACGTGATAATTTGTCCCTTAATCATGGGATTACCCTAATTAAATATCTCGTAATCCCCAGGTGGTAGACCAAGATGGTTTTAATCTACAAGAGGTTGGTAAGGATCCATGACTCCTATGTTTTCAATTATGTGGCGGTGCCACATGTCGTGACGAGGGAGGGCCATGTGTCACCCCTCGATGGTGTCATGTGTCACCTTGATTTGGCATATTGAGACAAAGGTCCTTGTGGAAAATGAGTTCCACGTGTTGAGTGGTATGGTTTCCATGTGTCATGCTAGGTGGCATGACTAGATAGGGTCATGTTCCCCAAGATTCCAATTGTAATCGAATCTGGGTTGTTTTTACACATTATTTTGGTCACCCCAGTGATCCATTGACAACATGTGTTCATGTTCCCAAAAAGAGCCTTTCTTCATGAGGAAAATGACTGACTTTATCCTATCAAAAACCCCATTAAGGAAGGTCTTCACAATATACACCATACGTAGGGTGCGACGATTCCTAATCATCGCCCTCTTCTTTAAAGTTGGGCTACGACGTCTCCACAGGATGCTCTACAACTAGGGTGTGACGATGTCAAAAGACTAAGAAAAGGTCACGTTTCACGAAAGTTCTAGAAGATGAGGTGGCATTCGTATGGTTGGGATATTAATCGCTTCTTTGATTTAGTGGGATCATCCTAATTTCTTCAACCATCTCTCTTTCCCTTATATAAAGAGGGATTTCTCATGGAAAAGGCTAAGCTTGATTCAAGCAAGATTAATATTGAATAGGCTAAGAATTGGATGAGGAATTGTAGTTTAGTTCATGCTTGAGAACTTCATTTCATTTTATCAAGTCATTTTGGATCTTCTTCATTCAAGGTTGGAGCAAGTGTGTGTGTTGGAGCAAAGGGTCATTGAGAGGGGACCTTGCAACATCAAGGCTTTCATTGTAATATCCACTTTCACTTTAATATAATACAGTGATATGTTTCTTTCCCATAAAACTTGTATTGTTTTATTGTATCATTCCTTGATCACATGCATAAGTTCTTTTTGAGTATATTGGATTGCTTTCACTTTGGTTGGCTTGTGTTCCCTTGCAAATTCAATATCACAGGAGCACCGGAGTGGAGCCAGGATGACCATGGCAAGAAGAAGCGACATTTAAACGGTATGTTCCCTATCTCTTGTTAGCTAGTAAACTCAATAATTAGAGCTTATGAAAAGTGTCATATTATGTTTTGTTTTGTTATAGATCTAGGTGAATATAGCGAGATCTGTTTATGTCCACATTTACCGATAAGTCCCATAACAGTTGTCCAGAGATTTTGGGAATGAGGATTTATGATAAAGGCCGATAGACGATTCCTGAAAGATCTGAGATGACATGGATGACGTCATTCAAAAAATAAAGAGAGGACAAGTGTCAAAGCCTGGTTGGACAAGCCAGGAATCCTGTGGTGACATGTGTACCACGTCAGTCAACATGGATGTCTATGTGTCAAGTGTAGAATGTGCCACATGTCAAGTGGTTTTATCTTTTCTGGACAAAGCTCCATGGGAAAACTTGTGTCATGTGTCACAAGATGATAGTGACCACGTGTCATGTCATTTTTAGGATAGGTGGCATGTTAGGACAGGGCCACATTTCCTAGGTTCCATCTCATCTTGGATCAGACATTTTAGGTTGTGCGAATAGTGGAAGGGGAAGATGTCCCGATATCCTGAGGGTCGATATCTCAAGAGGACGTTAGATGACATAATCAGCCCTATGTGTGATGGAAAGGTGTCAACACCTAATAAAAGAGGGTCACAAAAGAGTTTCAAGGCTCAGTATTGAGTGTGGAAAAGGGTCGGCATCTCGATGGTCGATGTCCCTAGATGACATCATCTGACGTAACCAAGTCAACGCTTGATGGAATAGGTGGCGAGTGCCATGCCCACATCCACGTCTGCGCTAAGGGTGATGTGTGCTGACATGTCAGTGCCATGTCGAATGGGCATGATGACATGGATCCACGTGGCAGTACAAAGGAATTTGTCCAAAAAGGGCCCAGAAACTTCAAAGGGCCATAAATTTTGATCCGGAGCTTTGTTTTGAAAAAAATCACTGTCATTGGAAATCTCTCGACAACTAGAAGATGATGGTTCCCTCAAAAGGAGGTTTGGAAATGGTTGAAGGAAGGTGAAAACTTAATACCCCATCCCTTAAAGGGGTACTTATGGGGTTGAGTGTCTTACAAGGTGGTATTAGAGCAAGTTTCAAACATTAGTCTTGGATGGGCCAGAGATCAATCATAGGAATGGTATATCAAGTTTAAGATGAGCATGTTCAAAAGTGTTTCTACTTTTAAAAGATTGTTTATTATCTGCACGAGTTTCTTCAGGGAAGGACAACAAATTTAAAAATTGTACCCTAAAAATTCTTACTAAATTGAAGTAGAGGAATTGTGTTGTCCCCCTATCAAATGGATGACTACTCTTGCAAGAGTGGGAATATGCTGGTAAGAATCAAAGGTTGAGCCTGATGAGAAATGGTAGAATCACGTTATAGGAACTGCATGAGTCTAGAAAAATGAATGGATTGGTGGTTGTAATGTTGTTTGTAAGTATGGGTTGACAGAGCCTCTTGTAGTAGAATGGTTGTTTATGTAAGGGATAAGACCTTTATGGAAAATTCCTTGTTCTTAAAGGAATTTGATATGGATTGATAAAACCATTGGGAATAATAAATTGTTTCTTTAATAAAAGACTAAGCCCTGTATGTATAGTTCCTCATGTTTAGACTGATGGGAAAATTTGTAAGGTTAGTTTACTTGACCTATAATGGTTGAAACCTATATTAGGGTAACCTTATTAATCAAAGGGAAGAGGATTCCTTTTGGACTGTTGAAAATCCTCGTAAAGAGGTAGAGGATGATAAGGGCATATGAGAAATCCTATGAGCTCCTTCCTGTATTAAGGAAATGTATAAACCTATTGACCTAAAATCTTGCCTATGCAAGTTAATGAAATGGAAAATAAAATCTGCGAGAGAGAATAACTAATGAAAGGTTGACATAAAGTCTGGTACAGGAAGTGTTGTAGAACTTATAGATGATCAATGGGTCATATTGAC
>SNQJ01S0020988.1:86589-104092 GCA_010110895.2 Picea sitchensis | reverse complement strand
AGAGAGAGAGAGAGAGAGAGAGAGAGAGGCAAATGATATGATTACCTAATAAAGTAGGTTATGAGGCAAGATGTGTACTTTCCATATCTAAGTAATGCCATCAGTGCATGGTTAGCCCTATGTAGGAGGGCTTGAACTATCATGTTTAACTAATAGTTTGAGGAGGATGTATTCCATTTTCCTCAGAAAGAGCTAGTGTAACTTGCTGAAATAATAAATGAGCAAGAATGCTTTGTTGTTAAGATAGAAGACCACATGATTTTTCATTGAGGATGGAAAGGGACGATTGTGAAAAGTAATGAGTTAAATAATTTTTAAAAGTAAATATGTTTATAAAATTCAGAAGTGTGCCTATAGTAGACACATAACATACCGATCCATGTGGTTGAGTGCATAAAAACACATTATAAATGTATACTGATGGATGTACCTATTTAAAGGTAAATCTTAAATGCATAATAAGAATGCATACTTATATTTCTTATGGAATATTGGGTGAATTTCTAAAAGAACAAAGCTAAGGTAGAATCAAAGTTGAGGTCATCTAAGATAGTGATGGATATGCAACAAAATAGTTGCATGTTGAAGAAGTTATCGTGGAGGGACTGTGTGAAGCACTCTGTTTGGAGAACAAAGTTACAATCTTAAGAATTGCTAAAATAATAAATGGTGGGATGCAAAGTCTAATTGTGCAATAATCATGGATTACATTCTAAAACATAATGCATGCATGGGAGACATGCCAAGGAATAGTGACCAATCTGATTGGTAATGTGTCAAATGCATTGGTTCACGATTAATTTTTGAAACAAAATCTTGATGTTGTAGCATATTAATTTACCTAGAAAAGTCAATATGAACTTGACTAAGCTTGCTCAAGGAAGAGAGAAAGAAGATCCCAAGAGGGATAGATTGTTGAAAACTGAACGAGAAAAGGTGGAATACTTTTCTCACTTTAAAACTCTGATGTATGAGACAGAGTTGTGTACCCTAAAAGAATGACTATGAAAATAAGTACAACTAGTAAAAGAAAAATAAATAATGAATGGGTTTAAATGAATGAGCTTGGTTAAGTTGTGTTATGCAAAGGAAGTAAAGCCTTGGGAATAGTTCAATTAAGCTGAAAGTTCCCTGGTTGTGAAAAGGAGTTGGAAGGAAGGAAAACCCCTTAACTCCTCTCTTCATGGGATGAGAGGATTGAAATGTTGGTTGTGTAAATTCTTCTAGCATGAGAATGATGATAATTGTATGATTGTATAAACAACTGAAAATTGATTGTGTTTTCACTCATGAAAAACATTAAGGATAATGTGATAGAGTACATGCAAATATGCTAAAACATAATTGAAAATGATTTAAATACTATGATACATGCATTGTTATTTACATGAAAATTGACATAGTTTTGAATGTGATAATACATGTTATATATAGGAAATGAGCTATTGAGGAAGGACAATTGCCAATGGTTGAAAACCTCGAGAAGAGGAGAAATACAAGAAGTTTGTTGTTGAAATATTGATGAAGGGACTTGGAGAGTCCCCATAAAACACCATTGATAAGGTAAGGTTAGAAAGGGTGATGGAAGCCAGAATAGGTATGAAAGTGTTCATACCCATGTGACATGAGAATTTAAAAGGGATTGGGTAAGAATTTCTTTTGAAATGCTTTTATTATTTGATGATATGCATGTTTGTATAAGAAGGCAGGTAATGGACTGCCTAGTATGGAAGGAGGACCTTCCAATATGCTACCATAGTTGTAACAATGGTAAAGAGAGGAAACATGGGTGGCCATGAACATTGGCACCCTGATTGACAACAAAGAAAGAATGTGTGAATGCATTCATATGAAATTTTAAATTTCATATGCAGATTAAGGTCATGATTAGCTTAAAGTAGGAAATATAGTTATGATGTAATAAGGAATGTAGATAGAGAATGCATGTGGTGAGGAGGTTGGTTGAGACCAAACACACCATGGAAAGATTGCCTAATATGAAATGTGGAAATCTGAAATTCAATGCAAGGGTGCATTGTGTGTGAATATGGCCATGGGAATTGACACATTGATTAAATTCACTTAATGTTGAATTGCATTTGGAAAGGTTTGGCATGATGAAATGATGCATGTGTAAGGAATGAAATTTCATTTTACTTTATATCAATGAATAGATAAAAGTGAGAATAGTTAAAAGCGATTTGAATGTTAGTATGCACAATTTAATAATTTCTTGTGATGCCATTGTAAAGGTGCAGTGAAAATATATATGCATGGGAAATTAACAATGTATTTGGTTGATTGAAGTTGAATTTGTAGGAAGAAGGGTCTTGGATATGGCAGAAAAAGTAATTCCATAAGGGGGACCAATGCCTGTTGGTTATGAAAGAGCTAAATTGTTATGAGAAGAAAAATATCATACTTGTAGGATTTGGTTCCTATAGGGAACATATATGAAAATGGAAATTGTGATTAAATTGATAATATCATCTCACAAATTATTGAATGTATGTGATATAGGTCATAAAATGATAGATAATTGTTGTCAAGATAAAAATCATGAAAATGGCTACTATAGTGACATGGGAATATTGTGATAATCCACCATCCCCATAGAATGATGTGTCATACTAACATAGGATGAAGAGATTCTTTCAACAGATAAATTCAGAGGGATGCCTCGATTGTAAGACTCGGTGAGGTCTTGTAAAATATTATTGTGCGACAAATCCTTGGCAAGGAAAGATGGATCACCCAAGGGACTGTACAACAGAGAAGGGGATGCCTGAGCCTGGGCCTGGAGGGTGAGTGACCGCAAGGAAGAGGAGACTTTGATAATTCTTGTAAATTATTGGTTAAGATCATGCACACAATGGGTGTGTCAAGGAAAAATAGTGAGCCAAGCACATATGACAACCACATGGATACAAATCAATGAACCTGCATAGATAAGTATTATATTGAGTGTAAATTTTCCTCTTGAAAATTTGTACAATAATAGAATGTTTTTGCATAAAAGTGGAATTAATATGCTTGTTATTTGAAATTGTTGTAGGCGGATTCTGAAATTCCAGAATTTGAGTGAGGATCAGACTGTGAGAGACAAAAATCAAGATGATGTTGAAGCACCTGAAGGATAAAGGCATAATAGGTATTACTGAGAAAGAACATATAGGACAGTGTTCCTTTGAAGGGGGAGGGGATTGTAACACCCCCCTTTCTAAACCTATGATTATGTGTAATTAACCATGAATTATGGTTTCCATGCAATGACATAAAAACATTGTAAATTGTTTGATTTAAGAATGCCAACCAGTTGATTATGGGTAAAGCCTTAAAAGTACTAGTCATGATACCACTAAGGGAAAGGGTGAGGAAACTTAGAGAAGGGGTTCATCACGCTAATATGACCCAATGTTTCCCTTGCTGAAATATTTGATTTAAAAACAATAAGCTCTTTCCTTTAACTTTGATTTCAAGACAAATCAATTAATGAGGAAGGTATGGTGGTTGAGAAACCAAACACCCTCAATGAATACAGGTATAGAAGACCTGGATAGGATAACTGAAACTGTCATCCCTAGGTACAATAGGGTTCCATTTTCCAGAGTCCTATATTGACCCCATGAGTTCCTTCTGATAGAAGGAAGGGGACATGTCGAGAACATTCATGAGGGGTTACATGCAGGGGATGCACGAATGGAAAAGACATAGAGAATAGAGGGATGCGGGAAATGGAAGCACACAAGAGAAAAAAGGAGAGATGAGCTCTGATTCAGGAAGCACCTAAAAAGAGAGAATTGTTGCAAGAAAATGCATGAGTGAGTGAAAAGCTCCCCATTGGTATCATGTCTTGGCACGAGGGTGGACTGCTACCAAAGTGACTAAGAAAGAAGAGCTTACGGTTGGGTGGAAAGTAGAACACCCACAGTCATTTCGCTGGCAATATCTTGTAATGGATTTAAGTATATATGTGCTCTGTGTACTGAAATTGAAAATTAAGGGTTGATGTCCATAGTTGTGTTGTGTATGTGTATGCCTGGTTAGTGGACTTGATATCATTACATTTGAAACGTTTATATTTCATGATAATGTATCATAATAAAATAATGAAACAAATGTATTTTCTGTGTGTCGAAGGCTTAAGAAGGTCGATGAACACCATATCATTTCCTTTCCTTAACACTAGAAAACCACGAGAAATCACATCCTCAATTTGAGGTCATGTGGTAGGCTTGTCTTCAAGGTGACTAGAGTAAGAACCTAAAGGAGACGAGTTCGAAACCCTTGCAAAAATGACATAGTGAAAAACCGTGGGACTAATAATTCCAAAACATAAACCACAAACCCGCTCAAATCCTTGCGATAACTAGTAAGACTTAGAAACCATTAGATATAAAGGTGGATATAACCTTCATTGTTGATCTATATCATGAGAATCTCATCAGATATTGGGACATCAATGATTTTTCCTACAAGGGGTATGTTTGGAAGTCCCGCTACCCGAACTCCGATATCTAGGGACCATGGTTCCAGGCCTTGTTACCTAGGCCCAAAGGAGAGTAAGAGAGTGATGTCGTCATGATTTGTAGTTGCAACGTGATGGCCAAGGTGTCACTTGGGTGACACTTGTCAAATCTTGGCTCATGGATGATTAAAGTATGGGCCTTATTGGGATCAAACCTTTGTATCATCATCCTGGTTTTTCAACCATCAAATCTATCAACCAAGATATCTCAGTTGTAGATCTTCGTAAAAGCTCAGGAGGTAGGGTAGCGTCCCTGGATACCGAAACACCAGACCCCAGAAGCATTTTAAGTCCAAAATCTTGGGAAGTCCTGATATGCCTCTATCCAGGGAAAATGGTTCCAACCCCTAGTTCAAAACCTTTAATTATAAAGTGTAAGCCAGAGAAAGAGAGGGTGACATCAGGAGATACATGTTGTGCCAGCATGGCAGACTGGAGGTAAAGAGATTAACACTTATTAGTATTTGATTCATTGACAGGTCAAGTGTGGACCTCAATTAGGCTTAAGCCTTCAAAAAGTGCCTTAAAATTGAGTTGTCAGATCTAGGTAGCCAAGAAATATAAGCCATAGATATCGTGGTGAAAACATGGGGCTGTAACCCCATGACTAACGATCCTTAATCACCACGTAATCCTCAGATAGAAGACCTCGAGGAGTTTTAGGTCACATTAGATAGGGAAAGTGTCACACTCTGAAATATGTCAAGATGAGAACCGTTGATCTGGGGATTGACGAGTTAATCTCCATCGTCCAATGATTGGAGCTGCAACCACACTAGAATTGTGAAAGGAAACCCTAAAAACCATAAGATCTGAGCATGAGATATCTCAGTCATATATCACATAGACCTATGACCCTAATAATCAATGTGGTAATTTGTCCCTTAAACATGGGATTACCTTAATTAAGTATATCATAATACCTAAATGGCGAACTGCGAAGGTTTTAATATAAAGGAGGTCATTAAGGAGAAGCAATCTCAATGTTCATGATTATGTGGTGACACCACATGTCATGACGAGGGAGGGCCATGTGTCACTCCTCGATGGTGTCATGTGTCACCTTGATTTGGCATATTTAGATGAAGGTCCTGGTGGAAAATGAGTGCCATATGTCGAGTGGTACAAGTGCCACCTACCATGCCATATGACATGACCAGATAGGGTCACGTGCCCCATGATGCTAACTATAATTGAATCTTGGTTGTCGAGAGATTTTTGGAATTAGGCCTTACGAAAAAGGTTGATAGTTGATGCCCAAAACATCTGAGATGACATCGAATGACTTCATTCAAAAAATAAGTAGTGGAAAAGTGTGAGAGCATGGTTGGACATGCCAGGAATCTTTTGGTGACATGTGTAACCCATCAACCCACATGGATATCCATGTGTCAAGTGTAGAATGTGCCACATGTCAAGTGGTTTTAGATTTTCTAGAAAGAGCTCCATGGAAAAACATTGTGCCACGTGTCATGTCATGGTTAGGATAGGTGGCATGCTAGGATAGGGCTGCGTGTCCTAGGTTCCAGCTCATCTCAAATCAGGCGTTTTGGGATAATCGAATAGTGGAAGGAGTCAATGTCCCAAGATTACAAGGGCCAATGTCCTGAGATGACATCAAATGATGTAACCCGCCCTATGTGCAATGGATAGGTGTCAACACCTAGTTAAAGTAGGTCTCGGGAGAGTTTCAAAGCTTAGTATTGAGTGTGGAAAAGGTTCGACATCCCGATGGTCGATGTCCTGAGATAACATTAGTTGATGTAACAAAGCCAATGCCTAGTGGAATAGGTGGTGAGTGCCATGTCTGCACTAAGGGTGATGTGTGATGACACGTCAGTGCCACGTCAAATGGGAATGACCATGTGGAGCCACGTGGCAATACAAAGGCATTTGGCCAATAAGGGCCCAAAAAATTTAAATGGTCGTAACTTTTGATCTTAAGCTCTGTTTTGAGAAAACTTACATGTTGGGTATTTGTTATATTCTTTGCATGGTTAGAAAAAAAAATTGGCAGTTTTTTTTGTCCATTTTTGGGAGGTTTTTCGACACATGGTTTTTGTCGATGGTTTTCCATTTTCAGTTAAGAAATTAGGGTTGTTGACTAATGTGGGTTATTGGATTATTGTTTTGGATGCTACAAGATCCTACATGTATATTATATTGTAAACAATGTATGATGTGAATGAATATGGAATATGTTGGTTTTCCTGGTTTGGGTTTCCAGGGGAAAAATATCTGCGTAATGTGTGTATTTGACATTGTATATTTTATGTTCTTTTATTGAAAATCTGTTTGTAGTAAATAATTGTACAAGGTTAAAATCTACATTTGGTAAGAGAAATTATTGGCTTCAATGGGATGCCTTTTTGGTTAGGGGTTTGACTTGGGACTGTGATAATCCTTGTTACAGTGGGAGATCCGCGGTATTGATTCTTCAAGTGAAAAGAAATGGTGAGAAGTTTGAAACTAGAGATCGATAAATTTAATGGGAAAAGTTTTGAGTTGTGGAAGCTCAAGATGGAATATATGTTGGTAGACAAATATCAGTTGATCATGGTGGATCCAGGTACTGCACCTACAGGAACGTCAACAGACGAATGGAAAAAGTTGGATCAGAAGGCAAACAACACAATCTGATTGTGTCTCTCAGATTCAATATTAAAGAATGTGTGAGGGGAAGCTACAACCAAAGAGTTAAGGGATAAGTTGGGAACATGTATCAGTCTAAGTCCCTGGTAAATAAACCATTTCCCATGGAAGAATTTGTATAACATGAGGATGAGAGATGGAGACTATGTGATAGAGAATATAAATGCCTTCAATACTGTGGTAAGTCAATTATTATCTTTTGAGATAAAAAATTCAGATGAATATAAGTGTATCAGTTTATTGTGCTCTTTACCAGACTTGTGGGATAGTCCGGTTGTGGCCATAGGTAGTAATAAAAATATCTTGAGTTTCGATGATATGGTCTCATCCTTGTTGTCAGAGGAGATGATATGGAAGAACATGGAAGGACATAACACAAATGCATTATTTGAAAGAGGACGCTCCAAGGAAAGAAGTAGATATAATTCCTCAAGTGGGAGATCTAAATCTATGGGTGGATCTAAATCTCCTAGAAATTTTGTAAAGGTATGTTGGAGATGTGGAAAAGAAGGGAACTTCAAGAAGCAATGTAGATCCAAGAACGTTGAGAGAGTGAAGGGATATGAAGGTGCTCCCTCTACAAAAAAATGACCTCCAAGGAATAAGGAGGGGATGTGTACTTCGCTTCTTCAAACACACATGCAGATCATGAGGCATGATCGATTGACTCAGGTGCATCCTTTCATATGGATCTCCACAGGGATTGGTTCTGTGAATATGAAAGATATGATGGAGGTAATTTTTTCCTAGGTGATGACTCGACAACCAAAATCATTGGATGAGGAAGAGTCAACTTGAGGCTCATATATGGAAGGATTAGAACACTTCCTGGTGTTTTGCACATCCCAGGATTAGCCAAAAATTTGATTTTTGTAAGAAAAATGGACGATGCAAAGGTAAAAGCAATATTTGAAAAAGAAACAGTATTTGTATAAGTTGCAAGAAAGCACTATTAGTGATGGATATAATAGTTCCATTGTTTTTTATATTGGAGTTGAAGAAGAAAAAAATTCTACGATCTCAGGAGAAAATGTTATGTTGTGGCGTCAAAGACTGGGGCATATCAGAGAGAAGGGTCTTCGACTACTACACAGTAAAGGTATGGTTGAACCTATTTCTAACTGCTCTTTGGATTTTGATTTATGTGAACATTGTATATATGGGAAGTAGAATCGGGTAAGATTCCCCTACGGTATGACGAGGGAAAAATGAATTTTATAGCTAGTGCACAGTGGTGTGTTTGGACCTATGTCGGTTCCATCATTGGGAAAATATGTGTACTATGTCTCATTTATAGATGACTTCTCGAGGAATACTTGGATATATTTCCTCAAGAAGAAATATGAAGTCTTTAACAAGTTTAAAGAGTTCAAGGCTCTTGTTGAGAATCAAACAGAGAAAATAATTACGGTGTTGAGGATGGATAATGGTGGAGAGTTCTACGAAAATGAATTTGAATAATTCTGTAAGAAATTCAGTATAACAAGGAAAAATAATACTCCTTATACACCTCAACATAATGGAGTTGTAGAAAGGATGAACAAGACACTAATGGAAAAAGAAAGGTGCATGCTCGGTGGTGTTGGGTTAGGGAAAAGATTATGGGAAGAGGAAGTGGGTAATTCATGTTACCTAGTCAATCAATCACACTCATCAACACTAGATGAAAAGAATCCACACGAGGTATGGACTGGTAGGAAACCCTCTCTCACACATCTCAAGGTATTTGGGTGTGAGGCATATGTTCATGTTCCAAAGGAAAACATGAGTAAGCTAGAGAACACAGTTGAAAAGTGTATCTTTATTAGGTATAAAGATGGTCTCAAAGGTTATAATATTTGGAACCCAGTGTAATACCCCTGTTTCCCCCAACTTGTAATTAATCATTATTTATGATTACCATGCTATGGAATGTGAACAATGTAAATGTATTATTGTTTAGATTTCGAAAAACTAATTGTGGGGATGAAGCCTTGAAGTACTGGCCATGATATCACTAGAGAGAGTGAGGAAAGCTGTAGAGAGGGTTCATCATGCCAAGATGACCCAATCCTCTTTGCTAAAATATTTTATTTGCAATAATAAGCCTCATCCTGATCCCAAGGAAATATTAGTTAATGAGAAAGTCATTGGTGGTTGAAAAATCAACTACCCCAATGAATGGAAGCATGGAGGTCCTAGTTGAGAAGACATAAAATTGTCAGCCCAAAGTATGATAGAGTGCAATTGTCCTACAAATCTAGATTGACCCAACTTCCTTATGGTAGAAGAATTAGGACAGGTACAGAACCTTCCTAGGGGGGGAGGAAATAAAAACACTCAAGAAAGAAGAGAATATGGAGAGAAAAATGGGTTTAGAGGACCATCCAGAAAGAAGAAGAGTGCATGAGGCTCTCCAGCTCAGAAGAAGAAGTGAAATATTAAGTTGTTCTGGTTACTGGAGAGAACCAGAGGAGGAATTCAATCTCTAAAGAATATAATCATTGAAAGGAATGCATTATCATGTGCAATAGAAAGATCAGATAACTCGTGGAAGAGTTATGATCTGGAGCATAGAAGACTCGAAACCCAGACTGGAGAAAAAGAGGGTCACGTGCTTGGTGCTGGTTGGAAAGAAACCAGTGTTGGATAGAAAGAAACCAATGTTGGAAGGAGAGGGCATCAAGGGAAAGTGTAGTTGTGAAGGGACTCTCTTGAACAAAGTAAATACAGCTAGGAAGGCATATGATAAACCCCGTGGACACCCTGAACTCAGTGGGGAAGACGAGAGACTTATAATATTTCTAGATAGGTGGAGTTTTGAAAAAAAAGGAGTTGTTTTCTTTTAGTTTAATAAACCAAAGATCCATCCTTAGCCAAAGAAAGAAGTTTGAGAGCTTGATGTTGAGGAAGCATCTGATAAAACTTGTAGAGGTTGTGACAGAGGGAGGATTTCTCAGAGATGAAGGCCGCAAGCTAGATGTTGAGGAAGAATCTGATAAACCTCGCAGAGGATGTGACAGAGAGAGGATCTCATAGAATTTGTAGAAGACCTAAGGAACACATAGAAGTTTCCCTAGTGATATCATGGCTTGGAATGAGGGTGGTCAAAGTGCTAAGAGTGAATGCCTCTAATCCTATGGTTGGGTGGAAAGGTGAACACCCACAATCAGTTGGTCAACTATCGACTGTAATAGATAAGTATTTCATAAACTTTGTATAATTAAAATGAAATGCATGATTGAATGTTTGTTTTTTTAATTGTAAAATTCTGCATTCTGGTGATTGCGGGACGACAAGTTTGGTGCATGCCTTGCATAGTTGAATAGAATTACCTTGTAATACTCTGGAACAAAGAAATTAAACCTCTATCTATTCTTTCTTTGTACATAAGGAATAGAGGTTTATAAATAAAGGTAAATGTGTAATTTGATGCAACGATGGTTTCAATAGAAAGGAGAATTGCTAGCAATGGGCTCTTTAAATGAATTTAGGGACATAAGACTTTGGCCCCTGTGTTGGTTGGAAAATCCTTAAGGAATTGCTCAAGGACCAAATCTGTAGACATAGAGTCGAGATAGACTCTATGGGACTACCTCGGTCCTATTTATTTCCTTGAATTACATTTCCTGTTGTGGTATTTGAGCTCTATAGACGAAGGGTGCTTCCTTCAATCGAGTCGTCCAAGTGACCACGGGCTCATGCCCAAGGACTTAAACAAATTTTAGCTAAGAGTTAGGAGTGTAGCCTATGGATCTTGACAAAGTTCCATAGGACCAGGACTTTGGAACCTTCCGCTACACTAAAAAAGGAGCTAAGTCATTCGAGACTCAGGGAGTCCGAAGCTTCAGGGTGAATGAAAATTACAGTGTACTAAATGTACCGAAGATGACCTGTCAAATCGGTAGCTTGATGGTGGACCAATAGTTGGCGTTCATTTACCCGTTTTCATGGGATTCATCCCCTTGTTAAACCTCGATCCACTTCTCGGTCATGAAGTAATGTGAGTCGTTGATCTGAGGTTATTCAGGATCTCTCCTGATCGTTGGATCTACGTCGTGTTCATTCAGCATAAAAGGTGTTAAACAACCAGAAAACCTGAACACTAAACTCGTGAGTTAACGTGAGTCGTTGATCTGGGGAATCCATTGGGCAATGGGAACCTCTCCTAACCATTCGATCAACTAGTGAAAGGATGTCGTAAAGAAATATGGGAAAGTCCTACTCCAGGAGGTTCGACATGTTGGTGAATTAGAATATCGTTGAAGTGCCCAAGGTCGGAGTGATGTGGCATGCTGAGGTCACCTAAAGTGACGTGGACCCATAATAGGTGTGCCACATGTCACCCCGATTCGTGACTTTCACAGACCTTATGTGTCAAATGGACCTTGAGAAATGTCACCAGTTGATTGGGCCATGTGTCACCCTTGTCTTCTACCAAATGTCTTCCTCCTGGATCATGGCTACTTGATCTAATGATTGATGGGAGTTAGAAACTTCGAGACTCGAGAGTGCTTTGAGTGATGGAATGCTTGGGATAAAATGGTCGAAGGCCCGGACTTGCCTGTCCCTATTACTGTATTTAATGCACATCCATGTGTAAGTGCGGAATTTCTGGGAGTCCAGAGCTTTGGGACTCCAGATGTTTGGGGCGATAGAAAGAACAAGTTAAAAGGGTCGAATGCCTAAACCTACCTTCCCGTAATCCAATGTTATAATATACATTAAACATAATTAATTATATTATGAGTTAATGTAATTACTTGTATTTGCGTAAAGGAATAATACAGGTGGGACCCTCTCCACAAATTCGGCATTCGAGATTTTTTGGGGTATGTTCATAACAACATGATGAGGAACCTCACTAAATTATGAAGACTTAGGATTTTATCAAACTTAATAATACTAAGTGATCCTTTGATATATTTAATTAAATTAATAGACCAATAAGAGCTAGACAAGCGTCGACCTCTGGTTGAGCGAGTCTTTGTATGCTATGATGAGGTGGAATGATAGGTGATAGGGAACCATGTGGGTTCCACATGGTGATGAAAGACCGTAGTTGGTAAAGGCCTGAAGAACTTTGAAGGACCATAACTTTCATTCCAGAACTCATATATGGACAAATTTATAATCGTTGGAAAACCCTTGTCGAATCAAAGGAGATGTAATCCTAGTTTCATGGATTCGAGATGATTGATAAAAATGAAATTATTATGTCCCATCCCTTAAAATTATACTGAAGGGGTTGGGTGTGTTACAAAGTGGTATTAGAGTGGACAACAACACTTGGATTTCTTAGGCTCACGAAAGAGTCAAGTGATTTTTGTTTCTTAGAAAAATATAAGGGAGAGGGAAGCCTACCCTACCCTATCTAGCACAACATGATTCAAACACAGGCCTGGATGGTATGGAGAACAATCATAAGACTATTTTACCAAGGCAAATATGAGTCTGTTGAGAGTATTACTGTTATATGGAAATTATCACATAAGTTCCTTGAGGAGAAGGATGTAGATTAAAATTTAGTTGGGATTTTACCCAATAAGATTGAATCATGCTAGACTGTGGTGGAAGAATCTTATCAATTGTTTTGGGAAATGATAGACAGTCCTACAAAATTGGGATTATGCCGAGGGGAATTAATAATAAAACTTGGATGCAAATGGCATAAACTTGTTTTAAGGAATACTTAAGTCCAGAAGGAAAATGGACTGAATAGGTGGCACGAATTACCTAAAAGTGGGCTTAATGAAGCCTATATTAATTAAAAGTTTTGATTAAATTAAGTATTTTTCATTGGTAGTACAATCCTCCATGTCTATAGGCCTTATGGAAGTAGGTGAGATCATCCTACTTGACATGTCATAACTGGAAAAACTTCATATGGGGGTAATCCATTCTTGTAAAATAAAATAAGTCATGTGGACTAAGAATGAACCTCATAGAAGAAGTGGAATGACATGAGAAAGTTCAAAAGGTTGTGGTTGTGCTAAAGCAGTGTAAATCCATATTAACTAAGGGTAGTTCTATGCATGAAAAAAAAAAGGTAAGTAAGTGGAACCCGCCTGCACTACGGACATGGGTACAATGCTTGGTGCACAAAGATATGTTGAAATTCATATCACAAAGATAGATCATGCACATAACATGCATATATACTTATTATAGTCTACCATTGGATGTAAAATATGGTGATGTCATGGATCGTATGTTTAATGATGATCTAACTATAGTAGCATAAGTAAAATGTTGATGATGTTGAGGAAGAAAGAGGAATGGATCTGGTGACCATTTTCTCAAGAGGGAGAAGTACATTTGCAACTCTCTGGTTCTAAAGGGAACTGAGAAACAATTTTTTTTTTGGGTACATGACTTGCTAGGAAGTGTTTTTTTAATCAAGCTCATAAATAGAGCTGCAGAAATATGGGTGATTGAGTGAGCAATCACAACATCCTCCTTTGCTTGGTGGATAGAAAACTAATCTTCCATAATTCTTGTGGGAGGAGGAGAGTGTTTTCCGTCCCTGGATGTTTTTGAATATAAGGAATAATTCCGGGCGTAATGGTTGGGGTTGATCTACATGTACAACCTATCTTCTATTTTTTTATGAGGATAGAAAGAAACAACTAGAACCTCTACAATTTAAAAAAAAAAAGAAGAAGATGGACTTTCTTCCCAAGACTAATAATGATCTAAATATGCTCTGGAGTTTTTTTTTTAAAGAATTAGTAAGTAACATACTTTGAAATTGTATTTTGGCTTTAAGGAATCATCCAAATTTTATTAGACATTAAAATTCATGATAAACGAGGTGAAATGGTTAATGAAATGTTGATCTTGAATGTGGTAAAGGAAGTGTTGGGGCACTTCTAGATGACCAATGGTTCAGGTTGAAATCTAGAGGTGGATGGTATCCAAATAAGGTATGGCTTGATATGTTCAATTAGTAATGAGAGGGAATCTAGAAAAGGATTCCCTTGATAAAAATGTATGTTAAACAAAAAAGGTTTGAGGCATGAAAAAGAATCTTGATAAGTTCTCTTGTTTCCTTGGGCACTGTTAGAATTTCCCAGATGGTGTTTATGGATTGTTGAATAACTTTACAGTAGTTGAGGCAAAAATTCCTCCTCGCTGGTTTTTTTCGTATGGAAAGGGGGACATAGTTATGATTATTTCTATTAAATTTGCCATGTGGATATCATGTGAATGACTACGAGCTTTCAATATAGAGGGAAGCTCAGTGTTGAGTATCTCTATGAGTCTTGTCATAAGAATGGAAACAATATCCTTGGGAAGAGGATCTAGAAGTATGATATGTCCATGTGTATGAATGAAAGGAAGATCTTCCCATCTGAATGCGATGTCGAACATAATGGTCCAACACTGGGCCAATAGAGTGTAGCCAACATATTTGTGTTTTGGAAATAGGATGGAAGGTGTTACATTGGATGTTGTGATACATTTAATAGTGATGTCCTTTTCACTGAATAATATATTTATATAGAGAGAAATATCTAGATGACAGATGTTAATAATTGACTTAGTTTGTATGGTTGTAAGATAAAGTGTTTTTCTCTTTACTTAGATTGTATTTCCATTATAATATATTAAAACAATTTCACTGTATAAATATAGTATTACAATACTCTACTCTAACTTGTAATACAATACTCTACTCTAAATTGTAATGTATAATTCCTTTTTATTTTACATAAAAAAATACAAATCCATTTTGATTGAATTTTGCATATGATCCATTTATTTGTTCTTAGTATAATCTTGATAGTTTTTAATTGAATTCAATCCAATCTCATTTAATTAAACTACAACTAACTAATATGAAATACTATCATGCTAGGTTCGATTTTGTTTGGACCTTGCAATGGGTATTATGCCCTATGGTGTTGGGGTGCAAGGCTTGGTGCATGCATTTGGGATTGTTAAGGAGGCCCACACAAAATTGTCTATGTTTCAACTCATATTAGACGTGCTGGGAAGCACACATTTAACAATGTGAAAGAGCATGGTGTTAGATTACTGAGAGGGGGGGTGAATCGGTAATACTATTTCCTCTATCCGTCTCCAAGAAAGCCCTGGAATAGATCTCTAGTAGAGATTCCCTCTTGTAGAAGGGATAATTAGCCATTCTTGAGAAGATCCTCAAGGAGGAAGAAATCGATGGTCAAGATCTTACAGAGAAGATTGATAAAATCCCATCAGCCGTCAGATCTCGAGAAGTTGCGCCGGAGTTAAACCCTAGTGTGCAGAGAAGGAATCCTAGCCGTTGATCTTGGCAAGACACGTGTCAGCATCCCGGAGAAGTCATCGAGGTTTTGTTAAGGTCGAGAATCGAGACCTTGTGTTTCTCGAAATCCCGAGAAGGAATCCTAGCTGTTGATCTTGGTAGGACACGTGTCAGCATTATGGGAAGTCGTCGCGATTTTGGAGGCGTCGGGGTTTCACATGCCGAAGAGAACTGAGACCCTTTTTAGTCTCGAAACTCCAACGGAGAATCTCAGCCATTGATCTCAGCCAGAACACGTGGCAATAGATCCCAAAGAGTCGTGAATCGGGGAATCAGATTTCCTGAGAGCAAGGGAAATAGGACTTTGAAAGTCTCGAATTCCTGGGAAAGGATCCTAGCCGTTGATCTCGGCAGGACACGCGTCAGACATCAGGGCAGGAGTCGGGATTTAACCCATCGGGGATTCCAGGAGTGAAGAGATTGTTGCATCAGGATTCACGATCGGCGAAATCCCGATAAGCTCAAAACCGTCCATCAGCAGGGACATGTGTCAAAAGATCCGAGGAAGTCACAAATCGGAGAATCGGGGTTCCCGGAGACAAGAGACTCGAGCATGTTGAAATCGCGAAACGCTATTTCCCAATCGGATCTGGACCATCCATTGACGTGGACGCGTGGCGAGAGATCCCGGAGAGTCGGAGTTTGGGATATCGAGATTTTCGGAGTTGTGCAACTCGTGCACAAGGGAATCGCGATATGCGATTTACCGATACAATCAAGGCCGTCCATCTAGGGGACATGTGGAAACCATCCAGAACCGTCGGTGGTAGGCCCCATCTGCATATCGGGAATCGGCGTATCGGGGATTTCAAGGACATGAAACCCTTGCATTACGAAACCGCGATATGCGAATTTTCGACACTATCATAAGCCGTTGATCCAAGGGATGCGTGTTGAGCATCCGGAGAGAATCGGGAATTGGGATATCGCGAGCCCCGGGTGTAGGTGTTTTGTGTCATCGCAAATGTCGAAACCTCGATGGAAGTTTATACAGCTGCAGTCATATGAAAAGTGGTCATATGGACCATTGTATAGCCAAGGGGGGGGGGCGAGACAGTGTAAAGGCGCGTCGAGAGTCCAGGGGACTTGAGCGTCATGACATTGAAAAGCGCCAAACCCCGACAGGAATTAAGACTGTGGTCTTGTGAAGGTTGTGGTCGTATTGACCAGGACTTAGCCCGGAAAGCCAATACGTGAAGAAGTGCATTGGGAATCGGAGAACCGCGAGTCCCGTGGACATAAACATGGTGACATCGTAAACCCCGAAACCCCAACAGAACCATATGATTGCGGTCACATAGGAATCTAGTCACGTGGACTAGAGATCCTAGCTAGAGGGGCTAAGACCAGGGAAAGAACTCATCGCGAGTCGGGGAATTGAGAGGACACGGACTCTCGACAACGGAAAGTCTGAAACCTCGAATCCTGATATTGAATCAGGGATTGGCACCTCGCTAATGCAGGTTTCTGGAGATTTCTTATTTACGGGAGATTAACCCCAAAATTTTTAAATTATGATAGTGGGGGTGTTACAAAGTGGTATCAGACCATGGTTACAACACTCGGCCTGATTGGGCTCATGCACGAGTCGCTTATAAACCTTGTTCGAAACACTCCTATGAGGAGTAATCCCCTGACTTAACTCTCATGTACGGGATTAAAAAACTTGGAAAATGAGAACCCGACTGTGTAAGCATGTTAAAGAGTTATGAAATTTTGCGTAAACTATAAAAATGTATCTAACTCTTGACTAATATCCAACGTTTGTCTTTTCACTCAAGCGGACGATCAACCGCAGGAATCCATAAACGCAGAGTATGGTGACTCACCAAGAGTTGGGAGAAGGCTCCCACAAAAGAAATGAAGAGTCTGACGAAAGAAGAGCAATAGGAACCCCTCCAGACCTAGCTGAGACTGTGAGGAGTCTCATGGTCGAATTACAAAGTTGCAAGGCCGATAATGAAAGGATGATGAAAGAACAAGAAAAGCAAACCGAAATCAATGCAGTTCTACTGCATAGCTTATCCGACCTACAA